>CBVK0101227924.1:0-22116 GCA_900067695.1 Picea abies
GGGGGGGGGGGGTCCGAGTTGGTGGTATTTTCCTTGTGGGACCCTCATACATGTCACCTTTCTGTTAACTCGGAACCCCCTCTCTCATTACCACTTACCGCCTGACCCCCCCTCCGAGTAAACCACCAAACCACTGATACATACCACCTTCGTGCTCTGACGTCACACTCCACTACCCACTACATGTCACACTCCACTACAATGCTCTACCTCCACTCTCCACTACACTGCCTACACATCTCACCCACGTCAATAGATTACCTCAGCAAGGACATGAGTCGTCCGATTTTAAAGATCACTTCAGATGTATTCTCAACCGTTGATCATAGTACAATGGAAGGATAGTGTAAGGTTGAAAAGATGATATCCCAAAGTTCCGAAGAGAGAAGTTCCGACAACCGTCCATCTTAATGGTTGATTAAGTCCTAGCCCTCAGATTGAACAATGAAAAGATGAGTGTGAGGATCAAATATGAACATTGATTTGTTTCCATGAAATAAACCATCCGATTTGATCCATCCGTTTTAGGATCACCGTCAAGATCGTAATATTGACAGTCCCATCGCATTGTGGGGCCAGAACATGCTCGAGTCTTAATTTTTCATGAGCAGGTCGCAATCGAAACCACAATTTTTTAGAAAGGACGCGTGGAGGCTTGTAGTGAATTGCGGGGCGAAAAGCGGGTTTCCCTCAAACCGCCTATGGATGCACCCACAATTGTGTGGTCGTGTGAAGTTCATAGTCACACGTCATATCATGAAAAAGAGCTAGCGCTCACTAGAATGAGATCGAGAACTGCCTTTTGAATAGGCGATTGGGTCACTGCCAATGGTCACATGAAGGAAGGGTATTAGAGAAGAAAAAGAGTTTCAACTGCTAGAGAAGCCAAGGAATCTCAGGATAATTCCCACTGATGATGAACACACTCAACATAACCTCCAGAGAATTCAAAGAAATTAAGGGTGATCACCATAGAAACTGAAGAGTCTCGGGGTAACTCCCAGTAGGATGAAGACTCATCATAGAGACAATTAATAGATGGAAAAGCATCGTAGACTGTAACTGCCAAAGAAGCCAAAGAATCTCAGGATAATGACCACTGATGAAGAACAAACTCATCATGATCACCAGAGAGAACAAAGAGTTAGGTGTATGATCTGGCAGAGGACTTGGCATGATAAATATACACAAAACATATAAGACATGGTTGCTTTTGTTGAGAGTTATTCATGCGGGTAGAAGCATGATGTGCACAACAACTGAAATTAACAGAAGATGCATAACACATAGAATGGAAATAATACATAGAGCATAGAATGGAAATGATACATAGAGCATAAAGCGTAGAATAAAGATGTAGAACAAAAATTCAAAACTGAGAGAGGAAGAGAAAGTCAAGGTGTGCATGCAGGGACATAGCAGAAGATCAGGAAGCTCAAGAAGATGCGAGTAGGAAGACACTAATGCAGGTAGAGTAGAGCAGTATAGCAGAACAATGATGAAACTGGTAAGCCCTTTGACAAACATTGTATCACTGTAATAAGTCTCAGTAACAGAGTTTTTATAATTAGGGTGGTGGGGTGGTTCTAGGGAGGACTGTTGTCCTCAAAGTTTCAAGTGGGTGCTTGAACACATGGAGTTGTAGCTTCCATTTGGTTGTAGCCAGAAAAACCAGGGTGGTAGGGTGGTGCAAGGGATAACTATTGTTCTCTGTTATACAGGTTGATGCCCGTGTAACTCGAAGTTGGTGCTTCCATCCAATTGGTGCTGGAACACTCAGAAAGTTGGTGCTTCCATCCAATTAGTACTGGAACACTCAGGGAGTTGGTGTTTCCTTCTAGTGGGTGCTAGAGAAACCAGAGAGTTGGTGCTCTCAGCAAGTTGCTGCTTGTTAAATAGAGGTGGTAGTCTCAAAAGGAGTTGGTGCTCATAAGAATGATAATCTACATAAAATAAAGATTACTTATCATATCAAGAAGAAGAGGTTTTTCCCTGTATGGGTTTCCTCAGGAAATATCTTTCTCTGTATATTTCATGTGTGTGATTGATGTTGAATATTATATTTCTTACTTCCCTACATTATCGTGATCGTCATTGAGTGTTCTATAAAGAGTTTGAAATGTGCATAATTGTTAAACACAATAATAACTGATTCACCCCCCCCACCCCCCTGTTAGTTGTCCAACATCTTAGACACATTGTTTTTGCTTTGTCTAGATTTAGCTTGGTTATGAAAAAATTGCTATTTTTGTCCCCTTCTTGTACTAGAGGCTCTGAGACTTTAGACGCCATAACTCGTTTTAAAATTTTATTTATTTATTTATTTTTTCAGAAATTGTTGATATTGGCATTGGAGGTTAATTTCTTCTTGATGAATGATCTAAAATTGAAAAGGCTTGAGTCTCTTTAAAATTGCAAGTGAAATTTGTATGTGCTTGGGTAATAGGATCAAGTTACAAACACATAAAACTTAACGAGTTTTTACTTAATCATGACCAACATAAAAATACATAACAACCATAAAAGTAAACACATTAACACAACAAAATGATAAAGGAGTTCACCCCTCTCTTGGGCTACATCTCCTAGTCCAACTTCCGATGGATCATTTTCATTAAATGATCAAAGTGTCAAAATTAGTGCTTTACAATGCTCATAATGAAAAATAGATTGCTTCAATGGCTCCAGAACGTCCAAAAACCCCTAGCTAGGCTCTTTTGCACCTGGTTTGGCAAAAAACTGAGTTGGAATCACTTCCTGGAGGTTTCTCCCAATTCTTTGTTGTCTCTGCTTGCCAAAACACACCCGTGTGTCAACAACCTAGCTCCGGAGCACATTTCCATGCCAAAACCCAACACCCACGTGCATTTCACAAATTGTGGCATTCTGTCGAATAGTTAGCATGCCAAACATCTTAATCGTTGGAGGTGTCGATCGCATGGCCTCCATGTGGCCATGTTCTAGCTCTATATCTGGACCTGTTGGGGCCCGTGCGTGGCTTAACCATTGGATGGAGTGCTTGGTTGGATTGTAAATTTCCTGTGCTAATGGTCATGTGGGAGTCCCCGTGCTTGGGGTCATTTGGAAAGGTCGTATGTAAATACATAACCAAGGGTTGGGGCTAGGCCCCTGCCCTTTCTCCGCTCGGTTGAATGATTATGAAAATTCAAATAGTGGTTTAGTACTATAGGGTTAATATTCAAATGGAAGGCAGGCTGCTAGCTTGGCCTACGCCAACAAACTGCCACTCCTAGAGGTCGTGGGTTCGACCCCTGCGAACTCCAACCAAATTTTTTACACTACGGAGGGGTGCCACATGGTAGCCCATGTTTGGGCCACATGGCACCATAACGTTGGTCCACCAACACACCACATGTTGAAAACAGATAGGTCCACCTCATGTGCCAATCACCTGCCAGGTCACCACTTTCCACGTGTCAGTATGGTCACCCTGCCACATGTCAGTAGGGTCTACACAATCAACAATACAAACTATATAATCAGCAGTACATATTGTACAATCAACAAAAAATTTGCATGTTTGGAAAAGCAGACAAAAAATGATATCTCTCGTATACGACATTTGTTTGAACCTGTTCAAGTTGCATCAGGATCGTAAGGACAAGGCCTACGCATGAGTCTGTTTTCAAGAAATTCCAAACACTTTGATTTTTGAGCATTTTTTTGATCCTCTAGATCAATGAATTTGGGGAGTTATGTCATACCCCTTAATAGATTTTTGGAACTCATCTAGTTTGGTTTTGAGAAGAATTTTTTCTGAAGTGGGATTGACATAATGTATTTTAGCCCATTATTTGAGTGCTTGTTTGACCAACATTAATTTTTGTCCCATATGTAAATTATAGTTCTAGGGATCCAGGTATTCAAGGTAAGAGTAATTAGGTCAACAAACTCCTGATGATGGAGAAAAATGTGATTAAAATGGAAAGGAAGAGGTTCTTAGTTTGGAAGGGACTTAAGGTGAAGAGAGATGGGTTTATGACATGAGATATGGGAGGGAAATATTTATGGAGGGGTTCAAATGAAGGAAAATACTATGGACTAAGAAATGATCCAACCTAGCAACAATATGGCCCAACCCTGCTCTCATGCTTGATCAAGTGTACTTTCATCTTTTAGGAAGAATTTCTAAAGGATCCCAATCAGAGAGGAGATTCTCAAGAGATAAACGAAAGGGGTCTCTACCAAAAATCCCTCCCCTTTTTTCAGAATGATATCTAATTAGGTTGAAGTCTCCTGCTAGAATACAAGGTTTTGAAGAGGCATATTCCATCAATGTAGAGATTGAATTCCAACATTCATCCTTTTCATGAGGATTCATGGGCATGTACACATTAACAACAAACAATGTGAAGTTGTTCAATTTATGCAATTTTTATTTGAATCCAGTGAGGGGAGGTGGAATCATGGATCAAACTTACCTCTTATTCATTCCAAAGAGTACATAACCCTACATAAGTGCCTCTTTCATCCTATGCTATTTATTTTTTGTTTCTCCAGATGTTGTTCCTTATTTTATATACTTCCAAAGCTTGCATTTTCATCCCCTGAAGAAGTAGGAAATTTGGCTTTTTAGAGAAAAAAAATCTTTGGCAGCATGAACTTTAGGGAGGCTTCCAAGTCCCCTACAATTCCAGGAGACACTCATCATTACTTAGTTGGATTAGAGTGGGAACCACCTCTTTCCCAGCTAACCCACTTTTTACCTTGTTATTTTTTAAGTTCCCCCCCATCATAGACGTAATAATTTTATGAGAACCCAATAACATATCCTTTGAGCCTACTCTTCCCTCACATATTTCACAGGTTTTCTATTTCATTTCCTTGGTAACATTTCCTCCAAGGATTTATCTTCTAAACCTTCATCACCCTAACTTTATGTTTCGAAATTATATTTGACATATGTAAAAGTAATTTCTACATCTTTGAAGGCTTCTGAATCCTCTAGATGGGAATCTATTGGATTATAATTTAGGGAGATGACAAAATCTTTGGATGATTTTGATTTTGTAGCATTTGAGAGAGAAGGAGGAGGGATAATTTGGACTGAAGGTTGCTCTTGAATTTCTATATTAACCACATGGGTAGGATGCTATTCTTCATCTGTTGTTTCTTCTAGCTGTGATAATGACTCGAACTTGTTTGATGTAGCTAAAGAGGATTTCCTTGTGTTAGTCACAAGTTTTCTAGGTGATTTTGGACCAGTAGGGGGGTGGATAGAAGAGGAGGGTCCAGTCGATTGCCCTTTGTTTCCACCAAGACCCATTTTCTTTGATACTGCTTGCCATTGATCCTCCCTTCCAACAACATATGGGGCATGCTTTGCCTTCTTAGAATTTCTAGCGAAGTGGCCATACTCATGACACAACTTGCACTTGGATGGTAGTTGCTAATAGTCCAACTGTTGGATATGTTCCTAGTTGTCCAAGGTGAGAAAAACCACTTAAGGGATTCCCTTCTTGAGATTGACTTCAATGCATATCGTTGCATAGGAGTAGAGCCGTTCTTTTGGTTCAACACAATCTATATACTTGCCTATGGAGTTCCCAATACTTTGAAAGGCATCATCATTCCAACAATGAAGAGGCAAATGGGGAAGTCTTACCCAAACAGTAATTGCCGAAGGAACATCATTCTCTGGACTAAAGTCTTGAGTCCATTTATTTAGGTACATTCCTCTTGCTCCTAAAAAATATGGGCCACTACAAAAAATTAAATCCCTATCTTTCTTGTGTTAAAAAAGGAATGCAAAAAACCCTCTTCCACATAAGTAATGGATCAGAGAGCCTTTAATTAATAGGTTTCAGTTTTTTTCCAACCAGAACCCTACCATTTTCAGAGATGGCCAAATACGTATAAATTTTCCAATCAGTCCTCGATCTGCTAATGCTAATGCTTTCTTTCTTACTATAGTGGGGGGGAGTGCAACCTTTGGCATCTCATCAAGTTTATTAGCAAATTTTGTGGGCCCTCGATTTCGATGATTTAACAGAGGTAGAGAAAATAACTTGGAAGGAAATGGCTTCCTCATCATGAGGGGGCAGGCCCCCCTCCCCATATACTTAGACATCAAAGCTAGAGTCGAGCAACACTAACACGTAGAGGGTTTCCACCAGTGGAAAAATAAATGGATATATCTTCAAATCATCCACATATTAGTTAATCAACAATGCACAATTTTACAACATTCGACAATGCAATAAAATAAGAAACCCATTTTTATTATATATGAATAAGAGACCCATGGCCATAAAAAATGGGACAATGTAAATTTCCACAATAATCAAGATACAACCAATATGTATTTGTTACACTTATTGGTAACATGTTCTCATGAAATTGGGACAATATGTCGAGTACATTAAACAAAATCCCTGATTTTCACAAACAAATATTTCAAAACATACAACTTGCAGTAACAATCAATTATATTGATCATCATTCATCACTTGAACTGTTTTCATCGCTCAAGTTTCATACATGCTTCATTTCTTCATCACTTGTAGACAATATTGTACTTTGGTTATTTAACCTAATGTTTTATTGATCAACTTGTTTTTTATTGTCTAACTATTCTACGAAATGTTTTTTTTTTCGTCGGAATTTGATGACATAAATCTGCACGAAATCACTATTTTTTGTTGTTTAAACTCCATTTTTGAATGCAGAAATGGATTCAGCATGCTGAAAAACCCTCGGTGCACTTGGATTATACAAAATTAATCACTCAAATTTGCGGATCTAACAATTTATTTACGGATTTCGGGTAAATGTTCCCATAAAAAATCGTCGATTAAGAGTCATTTCATGGAACATTTAGACTATGAAAATAAAAACACACCATAACAATGAGTGTTTCATAAACAATACACATTCTTTCGAAGCCATGCTACATGTCGTCTCTCAAAATCTCTTATGTTGGTTGCACTCCATACTTTGTTTCTTGCATGTTTAATACACCATGACAAAACACAATCGATATAATTAATATAAAGGTTTCTTGTTGTTCCATTAATTATAAAATGTGGGAAGTTAAACAACATAGCTTACTTACAAATTGTTCAATTAAACCTTGATACTTGAATATATATTCACAACCCATATTTAACACAATGTTGATCAATTATTTGGTTGAATCTTCTTTGTATGTTAACATCTATTAGAAGATGTCCATGGACGAGTGTAAATCAATTATTTAAATATGAAGCTCACAACAAATATGAAATCTTAAGTAAGCCCGAAAATATAAGTACTCACAAACTTTGCAATCAACCCATTTTCTACCCCGTCGTCTTGTCTTATGTACTAAATGGGTTCCATTTATTTTTTCTTTTCTACAACAAAATAATCAAAAATAAGTATTTTGTGCGATAATTAAATTCAATGTACATAAAAGAATAAATTAGTGATTACATACCTGTGATGCACATTGTTGTTGGGATGGATCCTCCTATGATGCAATTATGTTCATTTCTTTTACCATCTCCTTGTACACTTTTTTGGACATCCCTACGACCATGTATTGGTTTCCCGCTCATTTGTCCCTTGGAATGTTTATAATCTCCATGAAAAAAGAAAATCTATGAATCATTAGATATAAAAAATTACATTTTTTACAATAGAAGATACTCGTGTGTATAGTAAATAAGTACGCATTGGTGCGTATAGTAAATATGTACACGCTGGTGCGTTAAACATATGTATACACATCAGTGTGTTACACATATGTATGCACATTAGTATATGATAACAATGCGCTTGCGAAATCGAAAACATTCTACAAACTGTTGTATTCACATGGTTCTTTATAAATTAATAAACACACCAGTGAATAAGTACTGTTAATTACACACCACCGATCGCCGACCACTGACCCATGAACAAATTTAAAACATGATGGTTTCCATATAAAAAAAAATACTACTTCCATTTAAAATTAAGCAGTACTTTTTATCTGATAATACACATCGATGCTCTCTGTCTTTAAAATGTGCACCACTAACAATGAAGGCATTTTTCAAAAAAAGATATTTTTATTTCAAATTCAGTGGTGCGTTTGACATGAATATGGGCACCGATGCTCTATACTGGTATAGTGTGCACCACAAACTGCAAAGACATTTTTGGATAAAAAACTGACAGTGAGAGGCTGGTTTGGGATCCATTGCAATCAATGGTCCCATTGCAATGGATACCAAATGCCCCATACATAAGTAAACAAACCCTATAAAAATATATTGCTTAAAAAAAATAGTTGTGAAATATAGAGAGGGAAAGCAAGAGAAACAACAAATAAGTTAGGGATTCCAATACCGAAGGTAACTATTAAACCCTGTCATTTTTTTGGGAATGAATTGAAAATTTCCTGAATCAAATATATGGGGGAAATATTAATATAATCAATAGAATGAAACCATATACCTAAAATTTCTCCTATGCAGATTCATATGTGACATACAGTGATCCCTTTCAAATTTGGCTCTTCAAAAACATCGATCCACTCCGAAGGCTTTGCTGGTAAATATCTCTTACATAAATCTCCCCTCTAAATTTTGGAAAAGAATGAAAGAATGAATATGGTTGTCATTTATAAAACATACATTTAAAATTACTGAAATTCTCGCTCATTTTTTCATTTATATTTTTGGGCGTATTGCTGATAAACACACACACTATTTTTTTTCACAACTTGCTTTTTCCATTGTGCTATACATTAATAACACATTGGTGTGCTATACATTAATAAATGCACTGGTGTAGTTTATTTGAAAAACACACCGAAAAATAAAATTCAAATGTAAACAACACCATATAAACAAACATGTTATTTTTTTGTAACATTTTTAGTTGGTGCACTTGCACCAGTGAAGTTTGTAAGTAATAACGCACCAACAAACACTTTAATTAAAAAAATGCAAATACAAACCTCCACATTTAGAATTTGCGGAGGTTTTTCTTTGCAAAGGATGTAACAAAGGCCACTCTTCAGTGCTTATAATAACTCGTTGCACAAGTGTGGTTGTTGTATGGATACACATCAGGGCATCATAATATAATTAGGTGCACCATTAACTTTTAAAAGTCATTCAAAATTTTGTTTGAAGTTGTATTGTTCTATGCTTCCCAAGATGATGGTTTTGGCTCAAATGCATGAAAAAAAATAATTTTAATATCAAATGACCAATTCTTCAGATTCCAACTCATTCCATATCATTGCAAGTCCTTCAAGTTCTCTCCCATTGATTGCAGTAAGTCTAGATTTTATTTATAATTCATTTATCTCATGGAATTTGTGTTATGTATGTAGGTGCAGTTCAATAATTGTTCATTGAATTTTGAAAGATCAATATTTATGATCGAGTTCAAATGTGAAAAATATTCCAGTACTCCCAAACTTCTGCAAGCTCTTATAGGGAGAAAGCTACTGCAAATAGATGTTTGATGAAAATGGACAACTACTTTACCCTACCAATTGCAACATTCCATGTTCCAACAACCAACGTCGGTCAACGATATTAAAACATGACTTGGATCTCTTTTATGTAGACACCCCTTGGGGCATAAGAAAAAGATGATTGAGTAGTTGTATTTTTTGATTTTCAATGGAACTAATGTAAATATATTGCTTAATTTGAAATTTATTTTATAAAGTGGTTGGTTGCATGTTTATTATTTGGAAACAAATTCAATGCTTCTAATAAATGTTTATACATATTAAATGCGTTGTGTTACTATTATTATCGATGTAATGTTCAATATTTTTACAATCATGATTCTGACAACGAGTGACCTGTCTACCATACATAGTTGCACCCCACTATGATGTCGAGTTATGAGGTTGATGCTAAGTGAGCACAACTCAGAGATGAAATATATTGAAAATGTTTGAATCAACCACCTATTCAATTCCAACTACGTCATGAGTCACCAATTAAAAACCTCTATAGTTACACTAGTTCTTCACATGTTGGGGACAAAGGCAATGATATATAGATTGGTATGGATGATTTCTTATGGGATACCCAAGCCATAGAGGGAATTTTGTTACATGCATTCCAACAAAATGAACTAGGGGATGACGCTGATGTCGTAGATACCTTCTTCGAAAGCTTGAAATATGCTTCCACCACCCCTCTCTTTGGTCAACAAGGGTCAAGGTCTACCCACATAGAGATAAAAATGTTGTTGTACAACTTGAAAGCAATGTATGATATATCAGATGTATGTTTCTCGACACTTTTGAGGTAACTAACCATTAAGTCCCTATTGATCCATTTTTTTGACTAGTATAGTACTATTATGTAGTTACTATTAAGATTTCTTATGCACTTTTCTTAGCCTACTTTTCTCTTTTCTCTTACATAAAAAAATTGCCAAGCACTTAGTCATTTTTCGAAATGCAGATGTAAAGTTGCATAACAATTCTTAAACTCTCTTTTAATTACCCAGGTCTGCAACCCCACACTCACCAGAACACTTTACTTTATTTCCTTTTCCATTTTCCTTTGATATTTAGTCAATTTCAAACGATGCAGATGCATAGCTACTTACCATCCCTTAACTCTTTCTTAAGTCTCCACCTTTGCAAGTCCAAAAGCTTTCCACTTTTCACTTATTTTCATACTTATCCATATTTCTCATTATGGAGCAGATTTCCTTACTCCCCATCACTTTTCCATTGCTAGTAGGTCCACATATTTCTCATTATGGAGCAGATTTCTCCCAACACTTAACCATATCATCAATTTCAATGCGAGCATTGTCACCCTTTCCCGAAGATTGTTTCACAAGCATTTAACTTCGCAACTCTGCAACTTTGTGTTACACTCTTAGCATTTCCCATACATCATTTTACACCTCCATACTTTACACTTTTCGTTCATCATACCATCCCATCACCATATCCCATCAATTTAATTACCCTTTCCACAAAATCCACTACTCGTAAAAGCATAATGTCGTTATTAATGCACAATGCATCAATTTAGGTTCACAATAAATCCAAGTCCCTTGAAAACTGATGACACTTAAAGCACGATCTACAGTTGATTGAGTTACCAATGTAGTACGTAGTGGAATTTATATAAAATAAAAATGCCAACCTGTGAGTATCGACCATAGCACCACCTTTGTAAAAAGCAGAACCAGTGGAATGGATATCAGAAAAACACAAGTTGGAGGCTCAGATGACGATGGAGATAAAAATCCACCAAGGAAAAGCCTTGAGAAAACACATGTTGCATACACTCCTATAAAAATAAAAATAAATCTATCATTAGTGGAAATAAAAGCATCAAAATTCCAGGAAAGTCCCCATGTGATGGAAATGGACGAGATCATTGAAGAGCCTAACTAGTCTACATAAAGGTTGTTAGAGATGAGAGAAATAACTGATGCTATTATGAATCATGATCCTGAGATATTTGAAGAGGAATCCGTCACTCCGCACCATGCGACTTACAATCATGAAACCAAAATATTATTGCTAGAAAAAGTTAATACCAAGAATAAGAAGTCATCTGAACAATAGAAATGTTCGATTGACTTGGATGGAGTAGGACCATCTAAAATTGCAGACTTTCATGGATCTATTGGAGTTGCATTAAAACAATCAATTGAAAAAATGGAAAGAGAGAATTTGGAACTAAAGAAAAGAGTAAAATAATTAGAATTTTTTTTGGTACCAAAACCATTGTTTCTAGAACCTTTAAGTTCTATGCAACCTATACTTGAATTGGAGGAGATCCCCGAAAGAAATACGAAATACAAAGGTTTATCAAGTTTATTGCAGGTCGTAAGAAAATATGTTGGTGATTCCATACAAAAAAGGGTTGATATAATTCAGGAAATTTTGGAGCTTGCCCAAAGTATTGCTAGATTTTCCTCCAAAATATAGAATTTCAAAGAATATCTGCATAAAAATTTGGAAAATGATGAAGAATTTTTCAAGGAAGCTGTAAACACATTTTCAACCAAAGTCTCAGGTTTAAATGAAGCTCAGAGAAAGGAACAAAAAATTCCTTCACCTTACCATATGAAGAAGATTAATGCATGCTGGTCAAGGAGAATTGAAGATTTAAGAGAAATGATAAATGAAATGAAGCCCTAAGGAATAGAAAGAGCGATCTATTTCTTAAAATTGTTAGTCTTACCAAGGATTTAAATGGTCCTAATTTATTGATGGATACCATGATCTCAACCAAAGAATCTTTAATGGGACGACTTAAAGCACTAAAAGTTTCTTGGGCTAATAAATTTACCGAAACTATATAATATTCCGAGGATGATGTTGAAAGATGGCTAGTTTGGTATATCAATAGAAATGATGAGGTGGATGACACATTATATCAATCAGAGCTAGATCTAAGGGAATTCGAAATCCAGTTATATGAGATTAAAACAAAACATGAAATTACCGTGACACCTTTAAGATAATACATTGAGTAATGGATAGATAATACATTGAGTAATGGATGAACAAGGCATTAATCAAAGTTACTGAACCAGAAAATCAAGAAAAAGTTAGAGTAGTTATGCCACCTCAACAAAAACATGTACCTATAAAGGAGCCAACTGCAAGCAAGTAAATGATTCTTTTTTCTCCATTACATCGAGTTGGATATAAACTCCATTCATTTTTTCCTCAGTCCATTTTCTGCTACAATCATTTTTCATCTTGCCTTTATCTTCTCGGTATTCTGTGGGATTTAGGTGGATTCTTGGTTGTCCTTCTTTCATCTTCCAGGTCTTTTCATTTTATGGTCCGCAGGAGCCAATCCCAGTCCTCTTTGAAGGGAGAATGCATTTTATTTTCTTTAAAGACATTTAGTTTTGTATTTAAAGACTCATTATTATTTTTGAGTCTCCAAGAGAGCTACTCAGGATATTACATTACTGTATTCTCAAAGACTTCGATCAAAAGCTTGAGTTACCAAATGTTTTATCTATCATAATTTTTTGGCACTTTATGGAATGATAATTTAAATCTCTCTTTTATTTGAAGTCCATTCCCTATTCTCTCTATTTGTGATATTTTGATGAATGCTATGATGGATATATCAATCCTTTAAATTTTGTATGCATATTATTTATTCACATTGTAAATATTGTACATATGAGTTTCTTTTAAAATACACTTGGTCCCAAAATCTCAGATGTTTTTTCCTTGAATGTGAATGTAAATATTAAGTCTGGTCATTCTTACACTTTTGTTTTGTTTCATTTTATTTTCTTGGAATCATAAGAACAAGAGGAGTAGCACCTCTCTAAAAATGCAGGGGGATTCATATCCTCATGAGGTTGACCTTAAGATAGTAAAAAAATATTTTAGATCAACAATCCCCTAATTTTTTAAGGAATCTTGTTACACAATCAAGGAAGAAAATGGTTGATTTTATTCATGCTTAAAGACAATGTACAATTCTATTTCTGACTAATTGCAGGTTACTCAAAGATAAGGTACTTCCAAGTGATAACTTCTTGTCCGATAGCTATGCAAAGGAAAAGAAAATGTTGAAAATGTCGAGTGTTGAGTACATATCATACCGAGCATGTCTGAATGATTGTATTTTATACAAAAATGAATATGAAAAAAAAGATATATGTCCAGAATGTTGGCATGACAAAGAGATATGTCTATAAGACAAATGAAGATAATGGATGTCTCCTTCCAACCACTAGTCGATGAATTTAAGCAATTATGGGAAGGGATACATGTATATGATGTATCAAGACCCATCCCAATGGAGAGGTCTTTTACGTTTTATGGCATATGTGAATACACCACACACGATTATCCAAGACTAGGAGTTTTCTCTAGTAAGCATGTTGATTGATTTGTTTACATTTGTAATTTCATTTGACATACTTAATTTGGTGCAACTATATTTTTGACACTAACGTGCTCTATATACAATAAAAAATTCATAGGTCTTGTAACAAAAGGGTATAATGGATGTAAATTTTGTGGACCTTGTATAAAATCTAGGTGGTCCAACGACCTACGAAAGACGATGTACAACTTCTTGATGTTATTCCTCCTAGAAGACCACCCTTATAGAAGAGTTGCATATGATTTCAATTGTAAACCAGAGAGAACCCAGAGACTTGAAATAATGACATCGATAGATTGGATTAGGACATCTGACAAAAAGAAGGAGAAGGAAATGTCATATGTGTATGATTCAAATGGGGAACCTATGTTCGATGATATCGAATTTTTTGACACCTATGTTGAGAAAATTCCCATTGGGATGAAAAATAAATATTTATTTTACAAGCTTCCATATTGGGAACATCTTAAGATTGGCTACTTACTAGATCCCATGTATATATTACAAAATGTTTCATCTTCATTATGGAGGCACATATCATCAAATAAAAGAAACACATTGGCTGTTAGAACTTAGGAGATATCTTACTGTTTCAAATACTGAAAAGAGACATTGGCCAAGAAAAGAAACTAGAAGAGAGGCTAGTCCCTCTTGGTATTTTAAAGAAGGTGATGTCCCATGGATTTTGAAGAAAGATGATCTTTGTATGGCAAAGGATGTTATATTGGGTATGAAGGCACCTTCTTTATATGGGTCGAATCTACAACATTGCTTCATTGTAGAAGGGAATTTATCAGGGTTGAAAGCACATGGTCATTTGAACCTTGTAAGGGCATGTATGTCAAATACATGATTCTTATTTTATACTATCAATAAAAATATGCTATGCACTCACAATTTTATGGCAATTAATTATGTGTATGTCTATTTTGTAGTGTCATTATCCTTTGTTCATGCATAGTTGTGTGAACCGTGACCTCCCCTAGGACCTGCAACATGCCATATCTAAGGAGATTCATATCCATGGCAGGCTCAAGAGATAGGTGAGATTGTTTGTATGTTTGATAAGGAATGCCCACAAGTTTTATGGACTTGCAAGTCCATATTCTAATTCGCCTACATGATAAGATTGAATTAGTTGGTGTACTCTCATGTTGTTGAATTTTATTCTTTGAGAGGTATATGAAAAAAATGAAGGGGTTTGTTCGACAAAGGGAAAAACTAAAGGGCTCTATGGTAGAGGGGTACATAATATATGATTCGTTCTATTATGCTAATGAGTACAACAAACAAATTGATGACACACTAGGGGCAGTGCTTTGGGACTGTTATCCCCTATCCTAGGGATAACTAAGGAGATTGTGTCTCAAGGCCTACATGTCCTAGACATGGAGTGTCGAGAGCCAAATGACTTGAGCATGGACCCAAAGGGCCCCTCTTTTCTTCAGTGTATCCCATTTATTAACAGCAACAACATTCATCCCACCAGCCTGGTTCTAAAGTAGCAATAAGTCTTGCTCCATGGGGTAATGAGTCATGGTATCATGGTATGTGTCACTCTGATTATTGAAGCACTTGAATATGTTGCATTGAATTCTCCTTCATTTCATAATGTTTGCTTGGAAATTATGCTCTTTAACTTGTTCATACTTGGAAGGGTGACATGATACCCTGGTAAGTTGATCTCCCTTTAGGATGGGTTGCCACTAGGTGAGTCTATGAAAGGTCATCATCCATTCCCTCCATACTTACCACTTTCCATCTTTATTCCTCTCATTTACCCCTTACCTTTGTTCGAGCATTGGGATTTTCCACACTAGGAAGGGTTGTACCTTGCCTTGTGGGAAGAAAGGGCTAAAGGCCTAGAGGGTAAAAGTAGCTGGAAAGAGTTAAAAGCCAAAATGAAACCTTTGAGATGATTCGCCCAGGGATTCCAGAGAAAGCAAAAAAAGCTTCTCAATAAGAAAAGGGAACTCGTAAGATAAACAAATAGTCAAGGAATTAGTTGGTGGGTGGGAGGTCTCATCATGAGCCGACCTATTATGACCATGGGTATGTAGATGTATGACACTACTATCTATCTGGTCACCAAACCAGGGTAGTGGCTCTTGGTGGCTTATCCAAGAGAAAGGGGGTCTCATCACGAGCTAACCTTCCCATCTCTGTGAAATTCTCTTGGATAATGCTGTCACCTTTGGTCACCAAGCCAGGACAGTCTCCCTCAACTCTTCCCTTGAAGCATAAAGGAAAAAAGGCCAAAATAAATGAAGATAATAATAAAAGGCAATGAATGGACTAGGAAACAATGACATCTATGACAAGGTGCAACTTTCCCTCTCCAAAGGCACCCACATGTAAGAATTATTATCACTGCACCCCATGCCCAAACACTACCCCACGCCACCTCATACACTTACATGACTTGGATTGGTTCTCACCTAGGAAACACCCCAAACTTAAGGAGGATTAAACCAATAGGACAACCTGAGATCCTCTCCAAACCTGACTTGTTAAATTGCATAATGTCTTTGATCATTTGTCTGGGTAAAAGGGGATTTGATGCATATGTTCGAGTAATTTAATTGTTGGATGTGATTTACATGTTATGATCCCTATGACTTATGAACCCCTGGATGGCGTACTTGTTATTGCTGCAGGACCTTGCCCGGTGGACATCTACACATGGGGGAATGATTAGCTCATACTTTCATGGGGCTAAAATCCCACAGATGGATGTTGTGACCCCAAACAAAGGCAAGAAGACATCGGATACTTGCATCGGGAAGAGAGAAGGACGTTGCTCTGGGAGACACCTTGGCAGAATTAGACCCAGGGTGTATTGCTTTTCTACATGTACATTGACCTTGAGAGCCAATGATGTCACCATCATGACCCTAGACATCATCCAAAGCTAGGGTTTGCATCTTGAGGGCAGTTATGAGCTAGTTGACACATGTGGGCATCATTCAGGGCCTTTGGAGGCCAAACGTTCAACATCCAGGGCCCAATGTTCCACCTTGGGGCCTCAACGTCACCCTAGAAGGGCATGGCGTCACTCTCGGGAATGATTTTAGGAGATAATTACTTTCATTTATGTAAAACACTAGATTTTGATGTAAATTGGCCAGGCCGGCCTTTTATTTGACCTAATTTTAATTAAAGGTCATTAGTACTGTATAAATAGAGAGAAAGTACTCTCATTTTTTCATCATCACTCATCACACAAGTAGTGTGGTCTGAAATTTGCGCCCTCTTTAAGGGCTATTGGCTGAGATAACCAGTGCACAACTTCTTGAAGAGGCAAATTTTGGTGTATCTTGGCTATTTTTCATGGTGGAAGACCTTCAACTAGGGCTTGGCTTGATTATTCTTGGAGAAGTAAGTAGAAAATCTGCAATTTGTTTATGTAAATGAATGCTTGTGGTAAATTTTACTTGTTTCATGTTAAATATTATGAAATTGCTTGCTTAAACCCTAGGAGAGAAACATAAGTTACTTCTTTCTCTCTATAGTTTTCTACTTGTCTAAATTTATAAAGTATAGTTTGTTTAGAAGTGGCTGCTAGAGCCCTAAAGTGCTAGGACTCTAGTAGCTTCTCTCTAATTGCCTATTACATACACTATTTAAAAAGTCCAAGGAAGGAAAATTTGCTAGGGCGTAAGATCCCTTACTCTCTAGCAAGTTTGTCTTTAGGATTTGGATGCTTGAGGCCTTGAAGTGCCAACACCTCTTCCATCCATCCCTTCTCCTTTCACAAGTATTATCATTGCTACTTTTTCCCAAGCTTTTCCATTACTATTATTAACTCCAGAAACCCTAAAAGGCACTAGTCTACTCACTATAATGAATGATTGATCAAACAAACACTCAAACCTTCTTCCTTGAAGCTTTTTCTAACCTTTTCTAACCCTAAATTAGACTAATTCCTTAGCTAACTTGCTATTGTTGCAAATCAATGCTACAACCATACTAATTCATGCTAATTTTCTGCATTCACCTACATAACTTGCACCTATCTCACTCATATATTGATTGTAACAATTTCCCATCAATCTACTAGATAAATGCTAAGCTTATATGGTGTTTCCTCGCAATTTTGAGCACTAGAATTTGTTGTTGTTACAAAATATTACTACAACCATCTTACTGTAGAAAATTCTCTGCAAAAGTGATATTAAATGCTATCTAAACAATGCCAAATTTGCTTGTGACAATTTATTATCATTCTACATAGTTAAAGCTACTTCTTTTTGTTTTTTACAAGCAATTTCAAGGCATAATTCTTGTGGCTATTAAAAAATACTCATTGCTGTTGTAAACTATTACATTGCTGCAATTTTATATCAACTAGCCTATTTTTGAAGGTTCATGGTATTAAGAAGCACTAACATCATATTTTTGTACTTGAAGACTGCCATATTTTCTTTTTTGTCTTGTTCTGGGTAGGTACACTTCATTTACACCTTTGCTTCATCCCTTAAAGACCTTAAGAACCTTTTTGACATGAGTGACCAATGAGAGGGAGATTTTCTTGCATCCTTGCCTTAGTCTTATTAGCCCTTTAGGTCACTGGGGATGTCTTCCCTAGGGTAACTTTGATACACTCCTAAACGAAAAGGGGTTTCCTATTAAGGTGACAGTGATAGGTCACCCCGTGTTATGCCAATCTTGCATCCACTTGCCTTGGGCTTTGAGAAAGTACAGATTGTGTGATAACAAGGGCGACCAATGAGATGAGGACAATGTTGGAGATATTACACACTCACTTAGAATTATTTTCCTAAGTTTGAAAGTCCAATGTTTAGAACACTTCCTTAGATGGGAATATTCTCTCTAGAGAATATACCTCTAGAGAAAATTTCCCTACAAAATAGAGAAGTCCTCTTCAGTTCATAGTCAGTTACACTTAATTACACTTAGTTAGACTAGTGGAAGTCACTATTGCATGGAAACCTCAGTTTTGTCACCAACAATTGCATGTGTTTCTCTCACTTCCACACTTGTGACTCAGTTAATTGATGATTGCATGGATCAATTAATTAGGACTAGGTGGGAGTTCACTCCAATGTCCGTCAGTGAGTGTCTAGATCTCTCTAGATCACTACTATGGTGCATTAGTTACTCATGTATCCTACATCTATTGTAACTTATTCACTCTTTTGAGTGTGGAATACGGTTAATAGAAATTATTTCATTCTTTCTTCCATTTTTGTCTTTTCTCTTCACACCATTACATGTTGTGTATGCTTCATTGTTAGCTAAATATTTTGTGCAGGTATCTCAGAAACTCTACATGGTATCATATCCCATAGGTGATCCAGATTTTATGAGCATAACGAAATGAATACAGATTATTAACAGGTTCTTAACACAAAATAACAGAGATACAATAAAACTAGTTTTCTATTCAATAACGAAATAAGATGAAAACTGTAAAATGCAGCAGAAACAAGCTTGCTGGAATGGTGGCGGCTTATCTCTGAGAACAGATGTGACAGATGCGCTCATTCACAAGAAGATGATTACAATGAGGCTCTGAAGGCCTTTTTAAAATAAGCAGGAATGTAAAAAACCCTAGACATCTAAAAACCTAACCCTAGCAGATGAAGCGCCAAAAGTCATGTGGGCCCCGTTTGGGTAAGTTAGTACTTCAACTTCCCGGGGTCGTAACTTTTGCATACCATCTCCGTTTTAGGAGTATGATAGCCCATTGGAAAGGTATAATAGAGGAGATTCATTTTAGGCACAATATAAAGAAGTAGAATATTGCAAACCTATTTTTCCAAAAAACATCGTTTAGGGCCTCAAAATGGCTCCGGAAGTGAAAACTGCCAAAAATAATAAATTACCAAAATTGCCAGAAAACTGTTTTGAGCCAGTTGGAAATGGTGGGTGGCCACTGATATCCATATGGATCAATAATCCATCCTTATGAATCAATGGTCTCCATTTCATTGAGGTCCCTCATAAGATGAGGAAATTTCTTTTGAATTTGGCCTCGGGTGAGCCACTTGCCTTGGTGCAGGAGCTGCCCTGCTTTGACGACTTGATAAATATGTATCCTTTGTTGTCAAGTGCCCTTGATTCGTGTGTCCACAATATGATGATTGGATTCTTTTTGTATGCAGTCAGGGTTGAGCTCTGTTGGTGTCAGTTGTTCTGCTACTTCTGAGGTGTCCAATAATGGTGGAAAATAAGGGTGAAGGAGATCCATGTTGAACACTGGGTGCAGGCCAAGGAAAGGAGGAATGTTGAGCTCAATAGAATTATCCCCCACGAACTTGGTTATAGTGTATGACCCATAACGGAGTGGGTGAAGCTTCCGATGGGGTCCTATAAGGCGTTCTTTCTGCAAGTGCAACCAAACTTTGTCGCCCACCTAAAACTTATGTGGCACCCGATGTTGATAATGGCGCTGTTTTTACTTGTCATTGGACTTTTGTAGGATATCCTAAACCTGTTGGCAGATGTGCTAGATCCGCTCAATGAATTGGGTGGCTTTGTCAGCTTCAGTTGGAGCAGGAGATGAGTCGGTCGAGGTGACCACAAGGGGAAGTGCAACATCTATGGGACCCAATGGTTGGAATCCCAACCCCACCTGAAAGGGGTATGGCTGGTTGAGCTATGCAGGGATCGGTTGTAGCTATGCTAGACATAGGGAAGGATCTAATCCCATGTGTGGAGGTGCTTTGAATTATACATGCGAAGGATATACACAATCATTCGATTTACAACCTCGGTTTGGCCATCTATTTGGGGGTGGAAGGCCATGGATTTGGTGAGCTTGGTGTCCAATAATGACCAGAGGCTTGACCAGAATGTGATGAGAAATTGATTATCCTAATTTGAGACAATGGTTTGTGAGATTCCAAAATGTACCCAGACTCGTTCAAAGAAGAGCTTAGCAGTGGCCTCTGCTATGATGCTATTCTTGCAGGCAACCAAAATCGCCATCTTACAAAAGCGATCAACAACCACAAAAATATAGTCATTTCCCCGCTTGGTGGATGGGAGGACCAACAAGTAGTCCATTGATATGGATTCCCATGGCCTGTCAAGAGTAGGAAGAGGGGTGTACAAGCCTTGTTTCTTAGTGGTCGGTTTGGCAATAGCGTAGGTAGTGTAGGACCTGATATAATTGCTGACCTATTGCTGGAGTTTCGGCCAGTAGAAATTTTTCTGTAGCCTCGCCACTGTCTTTTCAACAATGAAGTGTCCTAGTACTCGACCGTAGTGGGATTCCCAGATTAGCTTCGCTCGCTCACTTGATGGAACACAAATATGGCCCAGACAACACAACAACCCATCCTGAAGATGGAAATTATTGACAACTGTGTTTGCACCCAACATTTGGTAGGTGGTGGCGAAGTCAGGGTCTGTCTCATAGAGTTGGGGCCATCCAGAGGTCTTGTGGCCATAAGATTCTAGCACCGCGGTGAGTGTCGCGACTGGCGGTCTATTGAGGCAATCAACAATGCGATTGGTGCTTCCTGTTTTATACTTGATGTTGAGGTGGAATTGCTGCAAGTATGTGGACCAATTTTGATGGTGGTCATTCTGCAATTCTCCCCATGTCTGCATGAACTACAATGGCTTATGATTAGTGTGGATGATTGTCTCCTTCCCAAGAATGCAATTTCTCCACTGGCGGTAGGCTTGCACAATGGAGTAAATTTCTTTGTCGTAAGTAGGGTACTTACGTACAATATCTGACAGTGTCTTAATATGATAGGCCACGGGGTGGCTGTGTTAAGTGAGAACGATGCTCACAACATAGTATGAAGCATCTGTCTTGATCTCAAAGGGATGCTGGAGGTCTGATAGTGAAAGTACTTGGGCTAAGCACAAGCGCTGCTTCAAATCATCGAACACTTGTTATTGGGACCGAACCCATGCAAATTTAGCCTTACCACCACCCTTGTTTATTTTTCTGAGGGCCCATGCAATATGGGAGAATCCCAGCATGAACCTGCGGTATAAATTGATAAGGCCCAAGAAGCTCCGAAGCTTAGTGAGTGTGGTTGGGGCTGGCCAGTCACGGATGACTTGGATCTTGGCATGATCCACATGTACGCCATGTTGATCAATGATGTAGCCTAGGTAATGGACCCTGTCCATGCCGAAGGAGCATTTTTTCAATTTGGCGTATAGCTTGTGCTACCACAGGGTGTGCAAAACCTACTAAATATGCTGCAAGTGTTCGGCCCAAGTTGTGTTGTAAATTAGAATGTCATCCAGATACACCACTACAAAAGTATTGGTG
>CBVK0101227925.1:0-17290 GCA_900067695.1 Picea abies
TGGAGGGGGGGTGGGGGGCGGGGAGGTGCTTGAATTTCCCTAGGAGAGAAAAATTCAATGAGAGGTTGTTGTAGGCACAACAAATGGCGACTCATTGGGAACAATTAGTTATATTTGTCTTACAATAAACCTTGAGACTACATTAGGACATTAGGATCATGGTCTATATGAATTGTAGGTTTGTTACCCATACTATGTGCTCCACGTCATCTAGCTTTTCATATAAAAATTTGAGACAATTAACAATAGATTTTAGGTGCTCTTTTTAGTATCTTCTGTGAGCCAAAATATGAATTTAATTCATTTAGTATTATAATCTACACATTGACCTTATTAGGGTATGACACCACAAAGGGTTTATTTGTAATCGGCTTTGTGCTTATGTGTTTTACTCATCTCTCTTTTCTAGGCATTGCTTCACTACCAGGGAGCATCCATAGCCCTGAAAAAGTTTCCTCGTTATCCTACAAGCATGGATCAGTTTCCACCAAGCGTCTATATCCCCAACATGTTTACTTGTATTTCCCGCAAAATTTGACATTTCTTTCAACTTCCTTTTTATTTAACATTTAGCTTAAACCTTATAGTTTTGTAATATAAACATTTATTGTGCAAATACGGTGTGATGGAAGTGGGGTGATATGAGAGTTGCTTAGATATGTAGGAAAATTCAATGATTTTTGTCCTCGTGGGTCTACATTTTAAAGGCTATGGCATGATCATTATATTTATGTGGAGTGAATGGAGCTTACAGATCGTTCTTAGAAGGCACCTTTGGATAGAATTTGTCCAACATTGTAAAAGGTCGCAAGCTTAGTATGAGAGTTATCCCATGGTTACAGATATACTACATTCAAGTGTAATCGGGTAGATATATTTTTCCACTTCACAACCTAAAGGTTTATTCTCCCCAAGTTACCACACTTTATCTATACCCTTTAAATCCCCATGAATTGTGCAAGATAATATTCCCACTTATGCGTATCTAAAAAGTAATTTTGCAGGGGAAACTTGTTTCTCCAATTGTTCCATAACATGCAATCACTCTGCTCTTATTAGATTCCATACAAACATATCAGGGATGATAAATAAAAAATAAAAAACCTGTTGGAAGCGAACCCTGAAAAATAATAATAATAATAAAATAATAAAACAAAAAAAATTAAAAATTTGTAGAAAATAATTCTAAAGGAAATATAAATTTTCAAAGAAAATAAACATCAAAGAAACCTATTATGTACAGGACTATATCACAATTGATGATCAAGAAAAATACCTCTTGAGGATTTGACCATTGACTGGGAGTTCCTCAATCTCCCCTCCCAAGGTTTTTAGTTTGAAAGTTCCAAATCTGATTCCCTCATGAATTAGGTACGCACCAAGCCACATTTATTGAAACTTGGTGTGTTTCCCTTTGCTTTCATTGGATTTATCCCACTTAAGAACTAGGTCTCCCACCTGAAAGTCTTTATTTTTGACAGAGCTTTTATCAAACCAACATTTTACCAGTTCTTACTGTTGGTCTAGTTTTCTTTTGGCTTTTTCCATTTCTTCTTCTAACTTTAGGAGATTGTTTAAGCTATGTTGCATTACTGTGCAATTTTATTCTTGGGAAGACTGGGACAATTTCATAGCAGGAAAGGATATATGAGTAGGAAATGTGTCTTCCTAGCCACATATTAAGAAAAAGGAGACTTTATATAGGAGGATTTAGGTGTTACTCTCTAATCCCATAGGGCATTAGGTAAGGCTAAATACCACCTTCTCTGATGGTCAATCACATTTTTCTTCAGGATTCTAATCATGTTTCTATTAGTAGATTACGCCAAGACATTTCCTTGGGGATAATAATTTGCAACATATGTAATCTTGATGTTCTTTTCTAGAGAATATTCAATCAATTTAATGAGGAAAAATATTTTGCATTATCAAACACCAAATACTAAGGAACACGAAACTTGGTAACTATATGTGATTCAAGGAAAGAAATCACATGATTTTCATTCACAACTTTCAGAGGTATTTATTTTGTCCAACGTGTAAAGTAATCAATAGCAGTCAAAATATACTTGTGGATCTTAGAGGAATTGGGATCGATTTCTCAAATTATGTCCAAACCCCATTGTTGGATTGGCTAATCAATTGAAACATGTTGCAAGGGAAATGCATGTTTCTTATCCCTTCCAACTAATTTCTGACACACTTCACATATTCTAGTGTATGCATGGGCATCCTTAAACATAGTGGGAAAATAATATATTTCCCTAAGGATCTTGTGAGATATGGTGTCCCCTCTTCAATTTCCTCTAGTAGAACCATCATACAGTTCCTATAGAACCTCTTCTGTGTCATATTTTTCAATTCATATCAACAAAACGTCATCACATTTCTGTCTAAAAAGGATTCCATTGACAAGCTGATATTGAGAAGATTTGAGTCTTAAGGATTTTCTATTCCTTCGTTCCAAATCTTGGGGAGCACTACCATGGGTCAAATAATATTTCATCTCATAGTACCAAGAGTCGGTAAGAACATGGTTGTAGCATGTTTCCCTCTCAATTAGAGCTTCTTGATTATACAAACTTTCTTCATTATCCTCTTTTTCAGTTGACTTTGTTGCCAGTTTGCAGAGTCCCTTCCCTTTCACTAATTTCGCAATATTGATCTCTAGGTCATACTTCTATAGGGTTATCATCTAATTAGCTCGTTTCTCCCTAAGATCCTTCTGTACTAATATGCTCATTACTGTAGAGTAAGGTACCACTACTTTGGTTCAAGAATTCAACAGGTAAGGTTTAAAGTGTTTTACTACTTTGAAGACAACATATGCTATTTTTTCCACCTTGATATAGTCAAGGTCTTCTCCTTGCAGTACAAAACTCACAAAAGCAATTGGGAAATCATTCCCTTCATTATTTTTCTGAGTAAAAACTACTACAAATGCAGTGTCAAAGGAAAATGTATATAGGATGAAATCTTTGCAGAAGTCAAGACTTAATAATGATGGAGATTTTGATATTTCCTCTTTGATCCTATTGAAATATTCCTTTTCCTTGGTGCCCCCTTTGAACTCAAAGTTTTTCTTTATCATATATTGTAGACGTTTGACAATTTCAGAAAATCTTGTAACAAATCTGCGTACAAAGTTTATTTTTTCAAGGAAGGATTGCATAGATTTTTTGTTGTGAGGAAATGGAATCTTAAAAATATCTTATGTTCTTTTAGGATCTATCTTTATTCATGCTTTGAAAACAACAAACCCTAGGAGACTTCTTTCATATACAACAAATATGGGTTTTCTAGGATTGAGAGAGATACCATACCTTCTACATCTATCAAAAATCAGCCTGAGATGGTGTACAAGATCATTTTTTTTTTGAAAAACACATTGACACCATCAAGATACACTACAACACATTTACCAATCATCCCTCTGAATGTTATTTCCATAGCTCTATGAAAAGTTTCTCCTACATTTATTAGTCCATAAGGCATTTTTGTGTATGCATAAGTTCCCCATTTGGTCCTGAATGCAGTTTTGACCTAATCATCATGAGAAACTAGGACTTGATTATGTCCTAAGAAACCATCTCGGAGAGATAACATCTAAAATCCAAAAACACAATGTAGAATCTGCTCCATGGGAGGGACTGAATAATTATCTTTCTCTGAGGCCCCATTTAATTTTTTAAATACCACACATAATCTTATGTCTCCATTTTTCTTCCTGAAATGTACTAAATTGGCTATCCATTGAGTGTGTATGACATGGAAGATAATCTTAACATCCAAGGGCTTATTCAATTCTTCTTTCACGAGAGTTTCTAAATTTGGATGCATTTTCCTTAGCTTTTGTTGAAAGGTCTTGGTGTTAGGATTCATTGGTTTGATATGTCCAATTATCTTGGTG
The DNA here is from genome assembly GCA_900067695.1 of Picea abies. Lineage (NCBI taxonomy): Eukaryota > Viridiplantae > Streptophyta > Pinopsida > Pinales > Pinaceae > Picea > Picea abies. The sequence continues at coordinate 3,911 of CBVK0101227925.1, forward strand.
TCAAATGTTGTCAGATCATCATATGTCCATGCAAAAATATCCTTGTGTTCTTTGAATAATATTATGAATGCATGTTTTTCTATAGGAGAATGATTTGTACCCAGGTTGACAGTCTGAGGATTGGTATTAGTTCTCAATTTGACCACCTCATATTGCATGGATGAGTTGTTGGTATTACACTTAGTTACCCTCTTGAATTTATCTTGCAAATCATATAACTTCTCTATATTCACCATTGGATTTGGGATGCCATTCACTAGAGTTCTTTTGTCTTCAAATGGTTTTCCCATAGGAATTCATGTTTGATAGTTCAGATCTTGTTCATGTTGGAGTTCATCAATGGTCGAGTCTCTAAAAGTGTCTTTCATGTGTAAGAAACTGATGATCTATTGATCATCTTCAAAGACCCTCCAAATTGTTATATTGTCATGTATTGAAAGCCTCTATAACAATTCCATAGAAAAGTGTTAAGTCGTATTCCCTCTAATGGAATCAACTTAGATGTAACATTAGCTAAAACATCAGCATCATAATTCAGAGTATGAGGAATGAGACTAATATTAAAAGCATCAATTTTTTTAACTAAATCCTATAACTCTTGCTAGTATTGTTTCAAATGATTGGAAATGCAATGGATAGTATTTGTACCTGTCTTAAGACAATTTGAAAGTCACCAAACACTTTTAACAGTTTCACTTGGAGATCCACTGCAATTTTTAACCCTTGAATTAGGGCTTCATATTCAGTAGTATCATTAGTGCATTGGAATTCAAGGAACATATGCACCTTCGTTAGACTTGGATCCATCAAAGAAAAGAGTCTACATATCTATATTTTCACCGGGATTAGTTTCTACATCTAAGTTAGTCTTTACATTTAGATTACCCTGTATATGGGGGTCAATATCTTTTCTACCTACTATTTTACTGTCAAGCTCAACAATCTGAGTGCAATGAAGGATTTTAGATTGCATATTTGATTCTGTGTATGTAGATACTTCAACAATGAATTCCCCAAAGAATTTATCTAAATTATGATTCCCTAGAATTGAGTGATTAAACATTATTGGATCATTTGAATCATTTAGATATGTGACAACATGATTCATGTATCTTTACCTATCTAATATTATCTGATTTTGTTTTCCATTATAGGGAAGCCACAATCGAGACCAATCATTAGAAAAATATTCATTTAGAAGTGAAGACCAGTCTCTGATCAATAGAATTACATATGTTTCTGGGATATCTACTATAATAATGTCTATTGTTTGATGAACCTTTGGATTGGAAGCCAACCTTATTAACACATTCTCCAATTCTTCCATAACCCTGACACTGGATCTGTCTAGCTGTATGATTTGAATATCATATTTTTCAGGTTTAGTATTTAATTTTTCACACTTTAAATGGAATCACATTAGATGACGCATCTGAATCAACCATACAATTATGGGCATTCCTGTTAAATATTTCAAAGGTCGATAGGAAAGGGGGAGTGGTAGATTTCAACCTTTTGCCAATATGAGAGGAAATAATAGCATATTTCTTTTTTACATTCTTTTTCCCACATTATGTGTTCTTGGTGGCTTTACCTTTCTCCTTTGTTTCCCTCACGTTAGTGTCCTTACTTGAAGATGATCCCTGCAAATTTTTAATAAAATTTTCTTGAATTTGATGCAACTTCATTAGCTCAAAAAGAGAAATGTTAGCTTTTGTCTTCTTCAAGTCTTCCACGAAGTCATATTCAAGGTTATTCAAAATGGGTGTAGGTGAGGATTCACCGCCAATGGCAATGGATTTCTGAGTTGTAGATGTATTTTGAGCGGGTTCAGGATTGGAAGGTGAATTTGATGTTGAATCCTTACTTTTACTCCTTGTATTATAGGTGTTCTAAGACATGTGGATTTCCTAAAACCTCATCTTCATCTCCTTCATCTAATTTGAGAGAAACATCCCAAAATGAATTGACTTCTTGTCCTTAGGCTACTTTTGTATCTTCTACTTGATCCTATTTGTCAGCCTCCTCTTCTCCCTCTTCTTCATCCTTCCCATATGTGGATATTTCATTAGTAGAGGCCTAGTATTTAAACACCTTGAGGAATTCTTCTATTTGGATTCCCTTCATGGGTGGAGAGGTCTTAGTTGTAGGAGGGGTACCTTTCTTAGGAGGAAATTTGAAGAATTTCTTAGTATTTGAGGTACCTTATCCAACATTTATTTTCATGTAAATAATTCCAATTGAGATATTCTTTATAATCCTCTCTAGGATTTCCATATCCATGGAATCTTGATCATTTTTCTGTTTAGGGGATTTTGTTGGTCGCACTTCTTCTTTGTATCAGAATTCTCTTTATTTTCTTCTTCTCCCAAGTTTCCTTTCAAGTTGAGCATGTTCTTTTCTACTTTTATGGCTTCTTTAAATGTTTATTCCAAAGTATCCTTCTCAACTCTCTTTACAAACAAGGCCATTGAAATGGGTAGGGATGAAGTGTAGAATTCAATCGATACACCATTAGAAGAATTAGAAGCAATCGGGATTTTGTTCATCAACAACAGAAATCACCGGTTAAAATCTTTCACCTTTTCTTTAGCATCCATTTTTATCCTGGATAACTCTAAGACTAGGATTTTTGGGGAATTATCATCTCCAAAATTTTTGGGTGAAAGTGGTCTCAAAATCATTCCAATTAGTTATTGATCCTTTCCTTAAAGAAAAATACCAAGTTTAAGCCTTACATTAAAATGTATAAGGAAAAAACCTACAGATTGTATCTTCATGCTCTACATTCATCAATCGTACAACAAGCATAAACTTTTTGATATGATCTTCGAATGATTCTTTTTTTTCAGGATCAAATTTAGGTAAAAAAAAATCAGGATGCTTAGGTAAAGGATGAGGATCTCTTGGAACTGCGACAACATCCTACACAATCCATGGTTGATTGGAGGGTGGGTTGTTAGGTTGATTAGCATTTACTCTAGCCATGTTTCTGGGACTTCCTGAATCATCACCTACAGGTTCTTCCTCCTCAGGTTCTCCTTCGAATAAATCTCTAGGGGTAAATGGGGGAGAATCAGAAAAACTAGGCAGTTGACCACCACCAAAACACAAATAGTCTTCTAAATTCATTCCAAAAGAATCGGTTACTCACAAAATGTTACCAAGTCGATAGTTGGGAGAATCGATGGTTGGGATATCACTGTAGACTAGGGAGCTAACATTGGTTGGTATATCAATTTGACACCTTTGTCTTTGGGGGAGAGGAAATTCAATTAGTTCAAATCTGGTTCTTTTCCTTATACCTGAGGTAAGGATGAAAGAATAGTTTTGAAGCTGAGTAACTTGTTCACGGTTGAGTGTGGGAGAACTGAAAATCATAGGGTCGATTGGAGGCTCATCTTGATCAAAATGGGTTTGCATCTGTGTGGATATCAAGGTAACCTATGGGTCGAACATCTGGGTTTCTTTATTATTTGGAAAGGCTATGGTTTCACAGGTTTTTACTAGCCATTCATCTTGATGGCCCTCCTTCTAGCACCATTTTTGTTGACAGGTCAAAATTCCTTGTCAAGCATGTAAAGGAAAATGCTTGATGGTAAGCCCCAATTAGGTCACTCTCATTTGGGATGGAAAATTCTGACCAGTATGTTGGCCCGGTCTCCACTTAAGGGTTTGTTAATAAAAAATATGAGGATTGAATGTCGTCCAAAGAATTCTTGTAAGAATTTGATTAAACTACTTATAATGGAATTAAAATTAACTATCCTAATCTATTGATATCCTATCCTGATCATGAACAAATCTAACAAGATGGACACAACATGAAATAATATTACTAACAACATAATTAGTTCTTATAAATTAATAACATGTTAGAAGGGCTATAGATTAAATCACAAATAAAGTCATACTAGCACTGTAACGTTACCACAACATCCATTAGAAATCATGAATATATAAGTACTTAAAATGGTAAGCATAGAAGTATTTCATACGATTATCATTCAAGTAACTTATAAGACAAAAACACAAGAAGAATAGTCCCACACATCCTTATGAGCGTTCATGGATTCCAAATTGTCTTTTTCTCTTTATTTTCTCATAACTAGTAGTATCATTTGATTGCATAATGGGCAAAAGTCCCCCTTTCTTACACTTAGCTCTCTTTTATAGAATCAAAGAAACTTTTCAATTCTCACGACTGTTCATTACTTATTTATGACTTTACATATTACTATTTTGTCATGTTCTAATTTACAATCGTTGGGTTAATGTACAAAAATCAAATACAAAATTTTAAGTATATTTCTTGGAGATTGCTTCTTCTATATAAGCAGTCCACAACTCATAGTTTTTGAGGAATTCTTCTAGTAGATTCAACTGCATATTATCTAGTTGTCACTCTCTGTCACATATTGTTGGAAGGCTACTGCCAACTAGCATTCACTCAAGAGACTACATCATGGCATACACACAAGAGACCATCAAGATAGATGTATTGGGGAGAACATTCTACCATCTTGTATTCATGCTCGATAGGTATTTATACAATGATATGTATGGTTGGAGTGGTTTCACCCACTCCAACTAATCACCCATTTAGGTCCATTTATCTATTATACACATAAATTTATCTAGTTTAGGTTATGTTACAACCATAGGTATGATGACATTTATGAGGCCTAAGAGCCCCCCTCAACATCTCCCACACACTCAATTCCTTGCTCATCCCAAGAAAGTGTGCATCAATGTCTTGGATCTCTACTCCTGCAGAAGTATACTTGTTGTGCATCGACCACGCATATCAGTCTACATAGGTAAATCAGTGACAACAAGTGCCAGTTGTATAGGAAGATACACATATACAATGTTTATTGTGACTAGTTTTCAATGGATTTTATGACTGCATATCACATGTCCTGACTCCTCGATCTTTGTATGATCGAATATGTCAATCCCTTGTAGGGTGCCACCGGTTGACATACTCACTTGCAAGTTATTCCTCCCAGGAGTCATCAAGGTGCTCTCTAGGGTTGCTCCAACGATCTGTTGTGCTTGGGGGTTCTTTTTATGGAATCAATGAGGGTCTGTTGCATTAGCCAATTCTACCATTCCTCTTCTTTCTTTGTCACGATCCAGGGAACTATTATGCAATTCTTCTACTAAGGGGCTCAATCAATCAAGTCATTATTATGTCATCATCTTTTCATTAAACTCTTTATGTGTTGTCTAATGTCTTTTGCTTGAATGTCTTCAACTGTTGCAAAATGCGCATCATCATTGCTCATTCTTTCAATGCTTTAATGCTCATCAAATTGGTTTCTCTGCTGCAAAAATTTCCTCTGTTAGTTCTCAATGTTTCAATGGAAAGCTCAATGTTCGTATGCTCATTCGAACCTCTACTTTGTTGTTGATTATGTTTATGTGTCTTCCTTCATTCTTTGGCAATGGATGGGGTCTATGTTTTTACATTACATGAAGGACAATCTTTGACTCAACTAAGACTCTGCTCATGCAACTGGAATGTTGTCGATTGATTATTGACTGACATCAGCAAGAAACTGTTCTCATCAATGAGGGAGCGACTTATACAATGACAGAGAGGATCACCTGCCTTAAAAGATTCACGTTTAACCCTCTCCGTTCAATTGACTCAATTAACTCAATTGAGCAAGTGACTAAAACTTAAGTACAAATGTGAATTAAGTAAAAAAACAACTCAAGACTCTAGACTAGGTCCTCACATACTCCATATAATTTTTAATAACTCCATAGAAAAACTTCATAATTACCCTTTTACAAGTTTGAATTACAAGATGTCAGTACAAAATTTATCAAATAAACCATATTCTATGTGTTATCTTAAAGTAAAGGTTCAACACATTACCATCATATTTTGCCTCATAATCACATCCAAAATCTTAAATATCCTCATCCTAGTCATGCATCTTGTGTTACTTTAGAAATTCCATAGATCTTTACAACTGCCATCTTGATCCTCACAACTATACCCTTTAAGGTACGTTTGTAGTCTCCATAGTGAATCTTCTTTTTAAGTTCTCATCCATCAAGGGTCAAGTAAGAATGTCAATCAACCCTTATTTTGAATATTAGTAGGCCACATCGACCATCAGTCGGTCGGTCAAATTTCCATGGACACACCAGCAATATGTTGATCAAGTTAACATTAAGTCGGTCGACTCTCTCTCGACATCAACTACACCTGTAATTAGATCGCCCATCCGAAAGGAAAAAACCTGTCATGCAACAGCTACAAACAAAAGTTAAATCGATTTACTCAAGGTTCCAATCCAGAATATCACCAAAATATATCAACAATTATGTTTCTCTTCAGTGTCTAGGGCAAAATCGCAAAAAATAACATTTTTATGATTGTACTGCTTGTGGATAAAAAAATCTTGCAGCTTCGTGCCTTCTCTGGGCAGACTCATATTGTTTGCATTTCATATGAATCATTTTAATGATTTTTTCAGAAATCTTCGACTTTCCCTTGATTCTTTAACATGGTCTAATCGGTGCTTTTTCTAGTCGCCCTGGCATGAAATCTTTTTTTGGCCATACGGTCGAACTCAAATCTTGGTCAGTCCACTGATACTCCAGGTCGACTTGGAGTGGGTTATGTCGGACCGCTATTCTTTAAACTGCATCGACTTCAAAAACTGTTCGCTCTTCTTCATTTGTGTTGTATGCCTCTTACTCTTTGCATATGGTGGAGGAATTTTGGACGCTGCATGTTGTTCAGAAATTGTAGGTAGAGTTTGTATGTCCTATACAGTTTGAGTGGGTCTAATGGTTAAGAACATGTGTTTCCTCTTAAGATGTTATAAGTTCAAATTCAGAGGGGGTAGGGTATGTATATCTCTGTAGACTTTACCAGTCAAATTACTGGATTCAATCTCGGTCCAAAGTCGACCAAGAACTTCAACTAAAACCTTGATCTCGAAAGAAACTTGACCAACCCTCAATTTTGACCAAGAACTTTGTTGGAATAATTCGAAATTAGATTTTACGTTTAGAAAGTTGTTTTGTACTCTCTTAAATTAGTAAGAGGATTAATTTAGATCCATAGTTGTAGGGATTGATTGATGATTTCATGGATCTGTTCAAGTCTATAAATGTAATGGGTTTTCTGATTAATCGAATTAATGAGTGTAAGTTCTATCTCACTTCTGAAGAATTGTTTGTTTTGGCATCAGAGCTCAGCGGGAGTTGCCCGCTGGTCTGCATTGTGGAGACCGTTGTAAAGGACCTATGCACTGTGGAGAAAGCCCGAGGTGAGATCGTACTTGCTGAGAGAGCCGTGAGTTGTCTGATTGTTGAGAGAGTCGTGAGCTATCCGCGTCGTGAGCTATCCGTTGGTTTGTGCTGTGAAGGAGTCACCCGGGAGAGGTCATGAGTCATTGTCGTGCTGGAGACTGTTGTATTTGATCTGTGAGATCCGGTCTCGACAGAGAAGAAGAAAAAAGAGCAACATGTGCAATTTAGTCGTTGCCTCGATCGAATCATTTGCCATCGCACTGCTGTGGAAGACGCTTGTGTGAATGATTTGTTGTTGAGTGCAGCCGTCTGTGCAATCGAGGAAGGAAGCTGCCATTTCCCTGTTCTAGAATATATGCCGGAGTGAGATCGCAGATATGTCAAATTCACTTGCAGAAAACTATCTGAATGAAGCATCTAAGTTCAATGGTGATAATTACATTGATTGGAAATTTAAAATATTGATGATTTTTTAAGCATGGAATGTATGGATTGTTGTAAATGGAGATGAAGCCAAACTCACAGGTGTTACTGCTATAGGTGTTACTGCTATAGATTGGGAGAAACAAGAAACAAAGGTCAAAGTGTTGTTGCGGATGTTTGTCAAGGACAACATAATTCCACACATCAGATACTGTAAAACTTCCAAAGAGACCTAGGACATATTGAAAGGTTTGTATGAAACTACAAACTCAAATAGGATTATGTTTTTAAAGACTAAGTTACTGTCCATAAAAATGGAAGCAAATGAGAATATTGCCACCTATGTTTCCAGAATTAAAGATCTATGTGATCAGTTAAGTGTAATTGGTGAAAAAGTTTCAAATTCTAGCATGGTAACTATTACATTAAAAGGTTTAATCAGAAATTATCATGTCTTTATTTCAAGTCTGGGAGGTAGAGCACATCCACCTACATTTTCTAAGTTAACAGGGATTCTTATACAAGAAGAAGAAAGAATGAAGGTGTTTGAGATGGATTCTCATACTTCAGAATTGGCGTTAGTAGCCAAAGGGAAACAACCATAGAGGGGCAAGCTATGGGACAAAAACAAAGCAGGCAAGTTTCAACCAAGGAATAGAGGTATGACTCAAACAATGTTTGATGTACATGATAAGAAAAATGATGATTGTTTTTATTGTGGAAAACCTAGTCATCATGCTAAAGATTGTTACAAAGGGAAAACTAATGAATCCAAACAGATGTTCAGAAAACATAATGGAAATTATGTGAAAAGTGACACCTCTATCAATGATGGTTTTAGGAGTCTAAAGTTGTTTATTTTTGAAGTTGCATTGTCTACAGAAACTGATTATGAAAGTACATGGTTCATAGACTCACGAGCCTTAGCTCATATGTCTTGTAACAAAGAGTGATTTGATGAATATCATGAGAGCACAGATGAAACACACATATATTTATGTTCCAGGCATCAAAAAGAATTTGATATTTGCTTCCACAATAACTGATCAAAATTTGAATGTAGAATTTATGCAGTCTCAATGGTTTGTGAAGGATATTCATAATCATTATAAAGTCATAGCCACAAGAACAAGAATTGGAGGGTTGTATAAGCTTGATGTAACAAGGGACAATCATCAAGCATTGACATCTACAACAATGTCAACAGAACAATTATGACATTGCAAGTATGGACATCTTAATCAAAATGACTTAGTGCTACTTCAGAAGAAATTGATGGTTGAAGGGCTTCCTGTTTTGAAAAATGAGCATATAGAATGTGAAGCTTGTGCACTAGGTAAGCAGCATAGGGAAGAATTTTCAATACATAAAGAGAAGAAACATAGAGAGATAATTGAATTAATACATATTGATGTCTGTGGTCCCATGCAAACAATGTTAATTGGTGGTGCGAGGTATTTTCTTATATTTGTTGATGATAGATCGAGATTTACTTGGGTTTATTTTATAAGGAAAAAGAGTGATGTACTTGAATATTTTAAAGAATTTAAAACTATGGTGGAAAAGAAGACATGCAAATGCATTAAGATTCTCAGATCTGATCAAGGTGGAGAATATACCTCAAGAGTTTTTGATAGCTACTGCAAGAACAATGCGATCATTCAACAATTCATAGTGCCTTATACACCACAGCAAAATGGTGTAGTTGAAAGGAAGAACAGGACATTACTGGAATGTGCTCGCAGCGTGTTGAAAGGTAAAAACATTTCTAATGGTTTTTGGGCAGAAGACATTAATATTGTTATTTATTTAAAAAATAGAAGTCCAAAAAAAAATCTAGATCTGAAAAACGCCTTTTGAAGTCCTTTATGGCTATAAACCTGAAGTTGGTCGTTTAAGAATATTTGGTTCCAAGGCGTTTGTTCATATTCCAAAAGATAAGAGAAGAAAACTTGATGCAAAATCTATTAAGTGTATATTCATTGGTTATTGTGATGATCATAAGGCATACAAAATGTTTGATCTTGGTTCACATAAGTTGATTGCAAGTAGAGATGTGTTTTTTCATGAGAATACAGATGATGAGATAAGTAAATATGATGTTTGGTATAATGCTTATGACAATGATGATCATGTAAAAATTGATATAGATGGTAAACAGGAACAGGTACAAGAACATGAGCAGGTACAGGTACAGGAACAAAGTGGAAGTAGCATGGATACTACAAACACTCTTGAGTCACCCAGAAGGGATCCTTCGCCACGGAGCAGAAGAAAGAAAAGTGGTGGAACACAGAGGAAGTCATCAAGAACAATTCAGGTACCTTCTAGGTATAAAGATTATGCATTAATGACACAAGTAATGAATGTTGTAGAACATGTTACTTATGAACAAGCCAAAGATCATAAGGAATGGAAAAATGCAATGAATAAAGAATATGAATCAATAATGAAGAATGAAACATGGGAATTAACAGAATTGCCTGAAAACAAAGTTCCCATAGGATGTAAATGGTTGTATAAAACCAAATTTAATGCAGATGGAAGTGTTGACAAATACAAGGCCAGATTAGTTGCAAAAGGGTATTCACAAAAGGAAGGAATTGATTATGAGGATACGTTTGCACCTGTAGCTAAGTTAAATACAATTAGAGTCATGATTGCATTAACTACATAATACAATTGGAAAATACATCAGTTAGATGTTAAATCTGCATTTCTAAATGGTGATTTAAAAGAAGAAATTTATTTGGTTCAGCCTGAAAGATTTATAAAGAAAGGACAAGAGGATCTTGTCTATAAGATAAAGAAAGCTTTATATGGTTTGAAACAAACACCTAGATCTTGGTATATTAAGATTGATTCATTCTTTGCTCAGAAAGGTTTTGTAAAAAGAAAAAATGATCATAATTTGTATGTCAAAATGGATGAAAATGGGAATGTTGCTTTGGTATCCTTATATGTTGATGATTTGATTATCATGGGAAATGCTTCTCACTTGATTAAGAATATTAAAATTCAGTTAGCACAGATGTTTGATATGAAAGATCTTGGTGAAATACATTATTGTTTAGGTCTGGAAATATGGAGAGAAGTCTGTAAAACAATGGTCACTCAAAGTAAATACACAAGGGAGATTCTCGAAAGATTCAATATGAGTGAAAGCAAGGCAGTGTCAACACCTTTAGAACAGAATGTTAAGTTATCTATTGTTGATGAAACTAAAGAGGAAAATGGTACTCGATATCGCTAGTTGGTGGGAAGTTTGAACTATCTCACCAGTACCAGACCAAACATAGCATATTCAGTCAACATCCTTAGTCAGTTCATGGCTAAACCACTTGAAAGCCATTGAATAACTGCGAAGAAAGTTCTTCGATATCTGAAAGGCACTGTTAATTTTGGTATTATGTATATTGATGATTGTGATGTTGATTTGACAGGTTACTCTGATTCAGATTGGGCCGGAAATCCTGATGACATGAAATCAACTTTAGGATATGCATTCAACATAGGTACAGGGGTCATGTCATGGAGCAGTAAGAAACAATGAACTATTTCTTTATCGTCAACAGAAGTTGAGTACAAAGATCTATGCAATGCTACTTGTGAAGTTGTTTGGTTAAGGAAAATTCTTGAAGATATTGGCAATAAACAAATGAGGCCAACTATTCTCAAATGTGATAATCAAAGTTCTATTAAATTCGCACACAACCCCATTTATCATGTCACAACCAAGCATATTGAAATTCAACATCATTTTGTAAGAGAAAATATAATACTACTAATAATGTGGCTGACATTTTTTTTTTTTTTAACAAAAACGGTTATGGATTGTATTAATGGGGTGGACTAGCCACAAAGTCGGTTACAAATTAGCCTCAAGATTTTCCGGGCCTATTTTTCTGCACCATTCTACCTCTATAGCTAAAGGCTTGTGATCTGCACTAGATTCTGTACTCCTTCAGTATCTATTACTGTGTTTCAGCATCCATTTCTGTGTTTCAGCAACTATTACTGTGTTTCAGCATCTATTTCTGAGTTTCAGCATCTATTACTGTGTTTCAGCATATATACAGTACTGTGTTTCAGCATCTAAATCAATACTATGAATCAACAACTGTTACATCACTGTTACAGCCCTGAGTTTCAGCATCTGGAACAGCACTGTTGCAGCACTAAGTTTCAACATCTGAACAGCACCGTGTTTTAGCATCTGAGCAACACCGTGTTTCAGCATCTGAGTAGCCCTGTGTTTCAGCAACTGTGACAGCATTGTTTCAGCACCGTGTTTCAGCATCTGAGTAGCCCTGTGTTTCAGCAACTGTGACAGCATTGTTTCAGCACCGTGTTTCAGCAACTGTAACAGTATTGTGTTTCAGCATCTGTTACAGCACTGAGGTTCAACATCTGTTTCGGCACTCTATTTCAAAAATCTGATACACACCGTTACAACACTGTGTTTCAGCAACTGTGACAGCACTGTGTTTCAGCAACTGTAACAATACTGTGTTACAACATCTGTCGCTACGCTGTTTCAGCCTATGGTCCAGCACTATTTCAACACTTCCCATCTCACCTTCCTCAGACCTTCACCCCTGCACTTTGGATTCCTTCCTGGCACTTTTCAGAAATCTACAATTTCTGACTGGGGAACCCCTGACGGGATCTTCTCCCCGGTCTCTAAGGGATTGGTTCATGATTTTCTATTCCATTCACGTTGATGACTCCCTTGCCCAGGGTGGTTCCTCTGTTCGCTTCGTGGTCTGCTAACTGATTAAGATTCCTGAGGACGTGGTAGAACTTCACCTCTTCGAATTCTTTCATCTGATCTGTAACCTTCTTATAGTAGTGTTCCAACCCCATGTTTTTGGGAGCCCTCCTCTGATTGAGAGCTTGTATAAAAATTCTAGAGTCGCCTATGACAGCCAATTTTGTTATTGATAACCTTCTTACCTGAGCCAACCCCTGCCAGATTGCTAAGATTTCAGCGGTATTATTGGTGTTCTGACCCAGCCCCCAGGCAAAGCTGAGCACAATTTTCCCTGAGATGTCGAGCAGAACCCCTCCGCTTCCCGCGGGGCCAGGATTCCCTTTCGAAGCCCCATCCACATGCAGGATATGTTTCTCCAAAGAAGATCTCCACTTTAAGAACTCTTGTTCCTCCAGCCTAATTTCCCAATGGGAGTAGTGTTTGGGAATTTTCTTGGTTCTGTTAAGGAGGGAGGGCTCAAGCTCGTGGAACCAGACATACTCATCTTTGTTGGGAGTTACTTCATTGGTGACATTTGTTTTTGAGGCTACCAGGTCACCCAACAACGCTTTAACTTTGAGAGTCGTTTGGGTTGGTGTCCCTGCTATATCCCTGAAGATTCTACTGTTGCGTTCCAGCCACAGTTTCCAGCAGACTACTTTCGGCACCCACACCCAGCAGTGTTTTAGAAGGCTCAAATTGGAAAAGGAGAAGGGAGCCAAATCGACCCAGGAGGTAAACAAGGAAGTAACGGAGGCAGGCAGGGGCACATTCAACTTGCCAAGAATGAGATTCCAAAGTTCCAGAGCAAAGGGGCAGAGGAGAAAGAGGTGGGCAGAAGTTTCAGTCTGACAAGCGCAGAGAGGGCATCTTGAGGGCCCTTCCCAGCCTCTTTTGGAGAGATTTTCCCATGTAATGATACT
>CBVK0101227934.1:0-17190 GCA_900067695.1 Picea abies
AAGGTTTGGGGAAATAACCCCTGTTATCCTAAGTTCCTTTGGGGAGAGGAACGAACTCCAAGTGGGGAGGAACGAGCTCACAAGAGAGTCGTGTGTCAACCTGGGTGCATGCAACTTTATGGGGGGGAATCCGTCATTGTGGGGGTTCACTCGCCATTCTTTCCATGCTCCCCACTCATGCACGCACTCAGACTGAGCATTCATGCAACCAACCATTTCCTCCATCATGGACCTCTACAACCTCTGAAACCTGCAAACTCATGAAGCTAACCCGTTTTCCTATGAGGCACAACACGAATGCACAGTGCCTGAGCCATATCATGCCCTAGAATTTTTTATGTTTCTACCCATGTTTTTCTCTGGATTGGTGTGGCTTTCTGTCATTACCAGAACCCATACTCGATTTTGCTACTGTGGTTACTCATTTGACTTAGGAGTTGGACGGAAGAAGCAAGTTGTCAGGCCTGTGGTTTTGAAGAGGCAGGTTGTCAGGCCTGTGGATTGAAGAAGCAGGTTTTCAGGCCTATGAGCAACTCTCTCTAGGTGAGAGATATTGTTGGGGAAGTGATTTCTCCTAGAGGGATTCCAGGAGCAGCTACAAAGCTTTGAGAATTCCTGATTTGACTTGTTGTTGAAGCCCTAGAAGAAAGTGGACCAGTCGATGGACTGTGGAATAGTGAAGGTGCAGTTTCCCGGGGTGGGACAAGCACGCAGGGAATGAGAGTATGTGATTGGTGGGCGTAAGTAGGCTCTTGGGAGGGAATCCTTCCTATTGCATTGTTCATCTTTACGTAGTCTTAGCCTAGCCTAGGATTCCCTTTACCGTGGGTTGAGTTTAGTCCCAGCTCGGGGGTGACCCACTGCTCATATTTTGGAGAAATGTGGTCTAAGGCTGGGAAGTTCATGGAAGGTCCACGAAAAGAGCCTTACCCCGTTTCTGATATCCTGAGTTTCGACAGTCTGGGGGTTGGGCGTTGTTTCAATAGGAAAATCCTCTGAAGACTCGAAGCTCTAAAGTCCCAGAGTGACTCTTAGTCATAGATCATTCAAGAGAAGCAAAATCGTTGGATTTCCCCAAGTGGTTCGATAGTTCGGTGTTTAGGGAAATCTGTTTGAGATTGCGCGGAGTAGAATTTCTCTGAATTCCCGAAGTCCAGAACCAATCCAGACCATCCATTATCGGAGCTACATGTCTGTAGATTAGTCGGTTTGATATTTCGATAGTTGGTAGTTCAACAGTTTTGAAAATGTGTCGATGAGAAGAAATCGTCGAAGTCCCAAAGCTACGGGAAGAAATTTTTCGACAGTTGGCAGTTCATGAGTTTTGAAAATGTGCAGATGAGAAGAGATCTTTCGAAATGCCAAAATCACAGAACGTCGAGGTGACATGGACCTTATTGACAATTCAACTGTTTTGAAAAAGTATCGATGAGTATCCCTTAAATTCAATAAATATCTTATTATTAACATAGTAGTAATTTTTCATGAATTAAAAACAATTATAAATAATAATACCATATTCATATTTCAATAATTACAATTATAAATAATAATACCGTATTCATATTTCAATAATTAAATCAATGAGGTGTTCAACCGTTCAATGCCTTATCGTTTAACCTTAACGTGTATCCCTTGAAGTGAAAGAATATTATGTTTCATGAATAATGATAAAATTCTAAAATAAAACAAACACTAACAAATAGTAAACTTTTTGAATAAATAAACGAATTCAATGCATTATTTAATCTTCATATTTAACGAATAAATTAACGAATAAACGAATAAATAAATTAACGAATAAACTTTTTAAATAAATTAACGAATAAACGAATAAATAAGAAGGTCGAAAGGCTCATTTAAATGCCTCAAGAAAGGCACGGGTTACTAATACCCATTGTACCATAAGAAATAGAAGCATCCATCGTAATCCAATTTGTTGACCCTCTTGATAACAATGCTTCTTAAAGTTAATTTGAAAAAATCTTTATTAACTTTATTTTTATTATCTTAAAAGAATTACAAAATTGAACATCTTATTACATTAACATGATTGAACAAATTACTTTATTTTTATTATCTTAAAAGAATTACAAAATTGAACATCTTATTACATTAACATGATTAAACAAATTAAACATCTTATATTAAATGTGAATTTGAGCATGGTCATGAAATTTAGTAGATTATAAATTGAACGTTAACATAATTGAACCTGAATTTGAGCATGAACGTTAATATAATATAATTTGAGCATGAACGTTAAATCTGAATTTGAGCATGGTCATGCAATTTAGTAGAGTACAAATTAATATGATGTAACATTTTATTAGTAGTCCATGCTAGAAAAAGAAACATGACCTATTTTGAATTTTTAATTAAAATGAAATTTTTTTATAATGTTTTTAAATGTTTGATAATATTCATGTATTAAATTTAAAATTTAAAAACAAATATATATTTTTTTAATATTTAATATTTATATTTATATTTTATAATTGATTGGAAATGATGAAATGATAATTTAATGTTAGGAGTATGTAGTAAGAGTAGAAATCTTGTACATGAATAAGTTTTTAACAAGAGCTTAGGAGTTTTGATTTGGGCTTGACAATTTTTAGAGGTTTGTGAGTGAGTTTGAAAAGGATGTGGAAAAATAATCCCCATGCAAAAGTAGAAGTCACCATTGTAAGATTACATGCAAGAGGGAGGCTAAAATCATAAGAGGGCTTCCAACACCTTAAGGTTAGCAATTGTTTTTTCATTCTCTGTGATTCTAGGGTTGTAATGAAGAACCTCACATATTGTTTTAGAACAAGGTAACATAACTTAAATGCTTGTGGTTCTTGGTGAATGTGGTGCCTCAAGAACACAAGGGAGTGAGCAATTCATCTCAAACATTTGCCTCATTTGTTTTTGTTTCCAATTTGGTATCAGAGCTAGTAGCTCTAGGCGTAACTCCCTCATGGGAGGGCCCATAATATATGTTGAAAGAAACTTGCATGTGAAGGAGCTCGTAGCAAGAGCAGAGGAGTTTTGATCCACACTTGGAAATTCCTGGAGGTATGTGCATGAGTTCGAAAAGGACGTGGAAAAAGAACCAACATGCAAGAGTAGAAGTCACCATTGTAAGATCAAATGCATGAGGAAGGAGAAAATTGTAGCAGGGCTTCCAACACCTCAAGATTAGCACTCATTTTTTCATTCACTGTGATTCTGGGGTTGTAATGAAGAACCTCTAGTATTTTTTTAGAATGAGGTAACATAACTTAAAAGCTTGTGGTTCTTGGTGAATGCAGTGCCCCAAGAACACAAGGGAGTGAGAAATTCATCTCACACATTTGCCTCCTCTGTTTGTGTTTCCAATTTGGTATCAGAGTTGGTAGCTTTGGGTGTAACTCCCTTATGGGAGGGCCCAGGATATCTATTGGAAGAAACTTGCACATGAAGGAGCTTGTAGCAAGAGCAGATAAGTTTCGATCTACACATGACAATTCATGGAGGTTTGTGCATGAGTTCGAAAATGATGTGGAAAAAGAACCTGCATACAAGAGTGTCACCATTGTAAGATCAGATGCATGAGAGAGGCGAAAATCGTAACAAGGCTTCCAACACCTCAAGATTAGCACTCACTTTTTTCATTCTTTGCGATTTCAAGGATGTAATGAAGAACCTCTCATATTTTTTAGAAGAGGGTAACATAACTTAAAATCTTGTGTTTCTTGGTGAATTCAATGCTCCAAGAACATAACCACTAGTTATGTCTACAATCTATAGAAAGCTTGTGGTTCTTGGTGAATGTGGTGCCCCAAGAACATGGCCATGATTATGTATGCTACAATGGGTTTTTTGGTCTGAAGCAATCTTATCACCAAGAGATCAAGAGATAGCTCAGAACGAATGGTTGTGTGATGGAGCTCAGTCTACGGGATTTCAGAAGTGGATAAAGATGTTGATGAAGACTTTACCAAGCAGAGACTATAGAAAACTGACTTAATCTATTGTAATATTGATGATATGGCTTGATGATATGGCTGATGTTTTTATAAAACCTCTTGGAAAAACAAAATTTGGAATATGTAGAAATCATTAAGATAGGAGTTGTAGAGAATTTGTTTCTCCATTAAGGGGGAGTGTTAGGAAAACTAATGGATAAATGAAACATTTGGTTGCGCAGTTACCAAATGCTGGTTTGAAATTTATGTAATGCTTGTCAAAATCATCTATTAATAAACTAAGCCCTAGAGGTAATCTATGCTTTATTCTTAGAAATTTACTTCACTTGAGCACTTAAGTGGCTTTGAATGTATATAGAGTTCATTCCTGAAACATTATTTTTCCATTTCTATTTTTCACCCAATAGTTTTGATTTTGAAATTATTTTAAGAAAATTTTAAAATCATAAAAACTTTGCTTATTAGAAAATAAACTAATAGATTTCTCATATTCACATGAATGAATTTCATGGACAAATAACCTTATAAACAATAAATACATAAAAACAAAGAAAAAAGATGCTCCATTCTAAAAAATCATCCTTGAGAAATGATTGCATATATCTTTTGATTAGGGTTTTCTTATTTTTTAACCTTGATAGGGTTAAGTCCATGGAACTTGAGCTTAAAAATTGAGTTCAAGTCCATGGAGATTGAGCTTAAAAAATTGGTTTATTAAAAGTTACATTTTCCCATTGTTATTATTATTTTTTCTTTATTATATTAAAGATTTTATTATTATTTTGTGTTTATTGTGCAAGATATTAAAGTTTAGATCGATATTTTTTTACAAACATAATAAGTTCACTCTTATTTGTAAAATAAATATATATTTATTACAATTAAATATTAAATTGGCTTATAAAATTCTTTTTATTTAGAATAAAAATTGTATATGCATATACATAACCTATCCATGCCAATTCTTAACTCATATTATTAATTATTAAATTTACATATTATAATTCATAATTTATAATACATTTTATAATTATTAAATTTGCATATTATAATTAAAAAAATAAATGTTATTAACTATTAAATTTACATATTATAATATAATTATAGTGTTTTTATTCTAATTTAATTTAATTATATCATTAAATTTATTTGTTAATATACCACAAATCAAGTTTAACACTATTCCCTTGCAGCTGTGAATATACCAAATCAAGTTTAGCATTATTCCCTTGCAGCTTTATGTGTTTAGCATTATTCTCTTGCAGCCTTAGTAGTTATTTAATTTTTTTCATTAAATTAGTAGCAAATTATTTAATGTTATTAATTGTTTGCATTTTATTTTAAAATTATAATGATTATGGTTTCTTTTGCATTAAATGTGAGTAGTTACTTAATTTCTTTTAGTAAATTAGCAGTGAAATTATTCAATATTATTAATTGTTTGCATTTTATTTAAAATTATAATGAATATAAGATTATGGTTTCTTCTGTATTAAATGTTAGTAGTTAATTTCTTTAAGTAAATTAGTGGGAAAATTATCCAATTTTATTAATTTTTTGTATTTTATTTTAAAATTATAATGAATATCAAATTATAGTTTTTTTAAGAGTAAATATAAACCTTAGTTTAAATGTTCTACTAAATAGCTTTTGTTCAAAATTCAGCAAGAAATTATTAAATCCACAAATTTGAATGATTATTTTTATATAATCTGAATGCTTCAGTAATTTTTCAGCAGACTGAATTCATTTTTACATTAGAAATGGATTGTAAACAACAAAAATTAGTGATTTCTTACAAATTTATGTAACCAACTAAAAAATACTATTTCTTAAAACAGTTAAACAACACTATAAATATAATTTGTGAATACCATAAAAATAATTTATGAATAACATAAGAAAATGTTATTTATTTATCAATTATACAAAATATACACATAATTAGCCAGGACTAACTGCTTTGTTGTTATTGCTTTTGTTGAACTTGAATTTTAGCATGACCATGCCATTTAAAGTGGGACGGTGACTGCAAACGGTGTCCAAATTTAAAAGCTTTCTACTCAATCACATCCCTCCATTCAATAAGTGGCCTTTCTGAACTGAGATTCAACTGGTAGTGTGCTTTTGTGGTTCATAACCATCCATCCACCACCAGAGGAACATGACCGTTGAGTTGTGTTGATTTTGTTGAAAATTTGTTATTTAAACTTCCATTAAGTTGTGCAGTCGTTCACGTCCTCCTCTTCTGTTTTTCCATTCACATCCTCCTCCTCGCTTTGTCAGTGGTGTGGTCTGGCATGTATGAGTATGCATGGAGCGCTCTGTGTTTGTCATAGTTTTGTGTGGCACTCAGAGGTGGATTTTTTTAATTAGAAGACACACACAGACCACAGTTGGATGTGGATCTACATCCTCCTTCACGGTTACCAAGGTAACTTCCTTTGCAATATTCTTTTCTTTTTATTTACCTTTGATTATAGATTAAAAATGAGAATACCCAGTGAGTGACTTATGAAAGTTTCATCCTATCAATGAGGCAGAAAAATATCAGTCCTCTATTTTAAAATTTTGTCCAGTTAATCTAGTAGATTAATTTCTATGCAATTTTTTTTCACTCCAGTTAAAACTTCTAATTCTAATTCTAGAACTGACCAAGAACCATTCCGTTTTTTGGTACAGCCATATTCATTTTCTTCAATCGTATTTATTCTCTGAATATCCGCAAATACCAGGAGACAAACTGTGTGTAGACCAATAAGTTTTCAGGTATGGAACTAAATTTCTATACCCTACATTTTATTTTAGTCCAGTAGTAAATTTTCATTCTCTAAATTCATATTTATACCAGGGGCGAAATTTAGGTTTCTCCATCCATGGATCATTGTATTAAAACATTGTAATTATTTATATTACATTATTAGAGTTGAATTAAAAAAACACCAAGTTCGGCTTTGTCTCCAGCGAGATCTGCAACTCTGTTGGCATGCAGCAATAGTGTCTTCCAACCCTATTCTGTTTTAACCCTCGGACTGATTGCTCGATGGGAGAGACTGAATAACTAAAACATGCATTTCATAGTGGTTTGGTTTCGTTTGGTTTGGTTGGGAAGACTATTAATGAACTTTACACCTTCCAATCTTTTGGCCATGCAATAAATATATCCTCTAAGATCAAAACACAGGATGGATAACTAAAAATATTAATGCTCTGTAGTTTAAGGTTTCATTCGACTCTCTGTAGTGTACTACTTTTACCAGAGATGAAACCATGGTTTATCATCTCAAAAGTAGAATAGGTATTTCGAGTATTGAGTTGGTGAGAATCTATCCATGCTGGTGGGTTGGGTTGCAAAGGGAAAGAACCCACATTCTATTATTATTATTGCTATCTTTCAGAGCCGTGTAGATGATTTCTGAGATATGGCCACTGTTTATCTGTTTCTAAGTTTGGAAGGTTAAATCATTATGAACATAGAATCCTGCTAAATCTCTGACCCCATTGACTTGATCCAGGAAATCCCAAAACATGGTGGCGTGGTATTTTAAGCATTGTGGGTGCTAGTGTGGTTGCCCACTCAGTCCAACTTGGATGGCAGGAAGAAAGAGTCATTTGGGATTGTGCATGCTTTTCCATCAACTTGTTTTTAGTAAGAAGACATGAGAAAACTGAAATGTCTGATGCCAAATCGACCTTCCACTATATTCACCAATCGACTCACATGTTCAAAGACAAGAGAAATCGATGGGAGACAATTTGAAATCACTGAAAAAAGATTGATTGATGGACAGACTGCTAAGATGAAGATGAATTTATACATAAGCTCAGTCTCAGGACACCATATTGTCCTAAAATCAAATGATATCACATGATGCATCATGAACTTATTAGCTTTCTCTCACAACACCATACAACCCTAGAATCTGATGAAGATTAGTTTAGTGAATGTCCCAGCTACAGTCTTAGCTTAGCTTGTCCTTCCAAATACCTGACATACAACCCTAGAATCTGATGAAGATTAGTTTAGTGAATGTCCCAGCTACAGTCTTAGCTTAGCTTATCCTTCCAAATACCTGACATCATTTTTATGTAAATTTTCATGCCTATCATCTGTTGGCTTCCCCCTTGAAAGAACAATAATTAAAATAGTGTGGTATTTGCATGCCTTACCAGATATCTGTCATTATTTTATGTAAATTTTCATACTTGTCATTTGTCAGCTTGGTTGTGATCTTAAAATAAGATTATTATTATTATTTATACATAACGGGTCTACCGACCTAGTCTCAGAACACCATACAACCCTAAAATCAAATAATATCAAATGATGCATCCTGAACGCTCTGTCTCACAACCATACAACACTAGATTATGATGAACGTTAGTTTAGTGAATATCCCAGCTACACTCTAAGCTTAACTTCTCCTTCTCTAAGCTTAGATTCTTCTTCATGTTAACCATTTATGTCTGCAATAACTAGAACAGTGTAGTATATCTGCAAGCCCTACTAGATACCTGTCATCATTTTTATGTAAAAAAAATTCATGCCTATCATCTGCCTGGCTTCCATCTTGACAGAGCAATAATTAAAACAATGTGGTATCTGCATGCCCTACCAGATACCTGTCATCATTTTATGTAAATATTCATGCCTGTCATCTGCCTGGCTTCTATCTCGAGAGTCACCAACTCACCTCCTTAAGCCTTTTTTTTGATCGGTCTCTTTTGACCTTTTGGGTCCACTAGAATGATGTTGACTTTTTACCAGATTAAAACTTCTCTATTGTATGGGCTAGATGCTGTCAACACTTATAATTTCTTTTTTACAAGAAATATTTATATAAACTCTTTTTCTGCTAGATGTGTTCAGTGATATAGCTTCTTGAAGATGTCAACACTTATAAATAATTTTTTTTATAGGAAATATCTATATAAACTCTTTTCTACTAGATGTGTTCAGTGACATAGCTTCTCTTATGTGTAGTTTTGTTTTTTTCATCTTTTAATTATTCTGTTTTAATCAAATCTTATCTAGTAAATGTTGGTTCGTGCTTGTACAGCTTTGAAAGTATCATTTTAAAAAATGAATTGTTTTCCATTTTAATTTTAATTTTTATTTTTATTTTTATTTTGTTATATTAATTATATAGTAAAGTGGCACACTTAATAGTAGGAATATTACAGAATTGTTTGTCTAGTAAATGTTGGTTCGTGCTTGTATAGCTGCACGATTTTTTTGAAAGTATCATTTTAAAAAATGCATTGTTTTCCATTTTAATTTTAATTTTAATTTTTATTTTGTTATATTAATTATATAGTAAAGTGGCACACTTAATAGTAGGAATATTACAGAATTGTTTGTGTTGTGTAAATGAATGTGTTTTCAATTTTTATTTTTATTTTGTTATATTAATTATATAGTAAAGTGGCACACTTAATAGTAGGAATATTACATAATTGCTTGTGTTCTGTAGTGTAAGTATCATAAATGGAAAAGAATTTATTTTCATTTTTTTATTATTATTATGTTAATTATATGAAAGAGAAAAAAATAGAAGATATGGAAAAACTAGGAATATGAAATTCTTTGCATTCAATTGTCATCCTTTCCTAGGTGATTTCATTTTAATTTTAATTTTTATTTTTCTTAGTAATAAATTTAATCTTAATTTTTGTTTTTTATCTTTTTTTTTGTATTTCATTTGCATTTGGCTCTACTCCCTTTGATCATAACAAAGAGCCGGTGTATATAGTAAGTGCAGTTATAAGAACTCTGATAATCAAGCTATTAATTTACCCATTAATTTATTCAGTTTACTTATAAAACATACATACTTAGTTTTTTCACATTCAATAACTTTTATAATCACTTTAATATTACTCTAACTCAAAATTAAATTATTATTTTTCACATATTTTAAGTTTAAGTTTGAAAATTAATTTTTTCAATATTTTTCTTGTCATTAATTTCATCTTAACCATATTATTTTAAGTTTGAAAATTAATTTTTTCAATATTTTTCTTGTCATTAATTTCATCTTAACCATATTATTTTAAGTTTGAAAATTAATTTTTTCAATATTTTTCTTGTCATTAATTTCATCTTAACCATATTTTTTTTAAGATACTTTTGTTGTCATTGACATAATAACAAAATGGTGATTAAACGATGAATCCTTTTTATATGACCTTTTCCTTTATCAAAATATTAGAAGTTGATTTACTTTGATTTTTTTTGGATAATTCTAAAATCAGAACTATGGTGCTGGTTGATACGACATAGAGTACAAACGTGTTGCCTATCATAAATTTATCTTTTCAGACTTTTTACTTCTGTTCATATCTAGACTTTTTACATTGCCCAAAAATTAATGTAAATTGAGACGCAGAATCTGTGAAATAGTTCTCTAAGAGTTTAACAGTTGTAAATATGATACGAACCTTTAACTTAAGAGTACAGAGGAAAGAGAAGTAAGTTTTTTTTCATGAAAAAAAAAAAAAATGTAAAATGTAAATTTTATTCAAATAAAAAGGATAAATTTACATTTTGTAGAATATTTGTGAGGAAAATCATAAGTATCTCCTGCTCTCTGAGGAAAATCATAATATTTGTGAGGTTTCATAAAAAGTAGACAACGTTACATCTCCCTTATCGAAAAAACAAGGATCCGGAGTATAGGGGTATGCCAGAATATATACAAACAGTCACGGGAAGTTACATAAAAACGACTTTATACTGTGGCTAGATACCAAAAAAAAGCCACCAGAAAAAATGCCCAGTTTACACATATAAAGCAACTGGAAGATCTGATCAGAAAACAGCCCATAGTATGCCAAAAAACTGATGCTGTGGGTATAATAAATATCTCAAAAAGATTGGTGAATACCATGCCAAAACTATGGAGATGCACCAGGGGCGTTAATACATTAAAAAAAATTCAATATGAAACTTTTACTTAGTTTTTAATTATTAACTTTGATCCCTTGAATCCTATATTAACTAGAGATGATGGGTCATTGTGCACAAAAGGTGGCCATTTTGAGTATCTATGGTTTTGGTTTTGCAGTGTATGCTTTATAATTTTATTTTGTATTGTATCATCTCTATAGCACATCAATAAATACAGAGTTCTCAATAAAATTAAAATTAAAATCAATTTTTGAACACAGTAAATATAGAAATCTCTAAAAACAAATTAACACACTGTGAAAGCCTAAAACAAATCTCTAAAAACTAGGATTTCTGAGTAGTTGGGGATTCATGTATTTCTGAATTTTTGGTTCTGGGTAGTGGAATAAAATGGGACTGTGTTCCCAAACTAGAGGGTTTTTCCATATGTTATTTGTTTTATGCTATTGTTTTTTAGATCAATAAAGGGGGCTCTTTTGCATGGAGAGTTTATTTATCATATTCTCTCTTCTAACCATGTAGCAGAGTTCATAGTTTTTGCCTGCAACCCCCGATTGTGATGGTTGAGATAAAATCCTACGAATATTATGATCCACGAATAGATCTTTTCAGACAGATTCCTCCCTTTTTTGTTTATTGATGTTATTATTGAACGGATACAAGACTTGTTTATATACCACAACTATCAATTGAAAAGTCATGCTATGAATCCCTCTTGATTCTGCTTGGACTTTTTCTAATCTGCGACTAAAGTACACCTTGAAATCAAATTTATCTGAAGTAGGAACATAATGGTAGTTGACCATAGATCAATCAGTAAAATATTTCATCTAAAGTCACTCTCGATTGCCAGATTGTAGATGAGTATGAAGAGTGGAAATTGTATTGTTCTGCATTGGATATGGCAGGGGAAGGAGGAATGCAAAAGAACAATAGATATGTTGGTCATTGTGCATGTCATTTTAAATTTTTAAAAGACTTGGAAAATGTCAAACCAATGAGATTTTTGATCATTTTCATGTTCTATCTCTCAACAACAACAACAATAAGAGTATCTTATAAACCTATTAAGAACTTGACATGTTTGTTACAAGGAGTTGAACCGGGGAGAGAATAACAACCATTCTTGCCAACCACCCAAGCTACATCCAATAGACATATTAATTATATTCTATATATAAACAGAAAGCTAGTAATTTAAATTATTTGTGGTGTTTGAATACAAAATTTTATAAGCTTGTTATTTTTTTTAGAATGTTTAACAAAATTTTATATTTTTAATATTCATAGTCTATCAATACTTGTTTTAAATATAGATTTTGTTTGATTGTAAACCTCTATCACTCCTAACACCTAACCCTAATAGCCCCAAACCATAATAATTACTTACACATATTACTTATAATCTAACCATTATAACCCTAATCACCCATCACCCCAAAATTTGAGCCCTTTAACCTTTAATCTCAAACATTTATAACAAATTCTAATTGCTATAATTTCTAACTCTTATAACCTCAAATCCCTTACCCCTAACAATTATACATAAACTCCTATAAACCTCTACCACCCTTAACACATAACTCTTATAACCCAAACCATAATAACCCCTTACACATATTTCTTATAATCTAACCATTATAACCCCAATCACCTATAACCCCAAAATTTGACCCCTTTAATCTCAAACATTTATAACCAAGTCTAATTGATATAATTTCTAACCCTTGTAACCTCTAATCCCTTACCCCTAACTGTTATAACCCTTATAATCTCTATCGTTTATAACTCCTATTTTTTATAACCCTTATTGTTTGAATCACCCCTAACCCTGATGACCTTAATCCCTAACATATAACCCCTAACCCATATAAATGCTAATGAGTAAGTCCTCAAAATGTTATACATATAAAATTAAATCCCTAATCATTATAACCACTAACCCTTGTAAATAATAAGTCATAAACTAAATCCACATAACCCTTACAACCTTAAAATCCACATAACCCTTACAACCTTAAAATACACATAAACTAAATCCCTTCTAGCCTCTATATACCCAAACCCCTCTAACATCCTTCACCCCTAATCCCTATAACCCCAATCCCATAACCCCTATAACCCCTAAACACTATCTCATAACCAATATAAATATCATTCCCCATCACTACAATTATCTTAACCCTAGTCCCCAATGACCCTTAATCTCAATAATTCATAACTCCTAATCCTTGAAATATCTAACCTCAAACTCTTATAACCTCTGATCCCTAACACATGTAATTCATATAATCTCTAACCATTTTTATTAGCATTACATATTTCATCCTTAACCTCTATAAAACTTAATCCTTGACCCTTATATCCCCTAACAACTATAAGTCTTATCAACTAATTACTATATACACTAACCCATGGAACCATAGACATATAACATCTATAACTCCTAACCCTTTTAATCCCTAATGTCTAACTCATATCCCTTATAACCCCTAACCCTTATAACTCTGATTTCTAAACCTATTACATGTAACCACTATAACCCATATAATCCTCTAACCCCTAACCCATATAAACTCCAACGCCTAAAACCTATGGCCACTAACCCCTATATTAACTATAACTTCTTTCCCCAAAATCGTATGACCCATAACTACTATAAGTTTAGAACCCCAAATCCCTAAATCCTTACAACTCTAAACCTAATATTTAACCCTTATAACCCCTAACATGTATATCAACCTTACAACTCTAAACCTAATATTTAACCCTTATAACCCCTAACATGTATATCAACTATCAGCTCCATTATTTGTACTAACCTCTAACCATTATTTGTACTAATTTGTAACCTCTATTACTCCTAATCACTAACCATATAATTTCTAACTTGTAAACCTCAAACAAATTTATTCCATAACATTATAACATTTATCATCTCTAACACTTAACCCCCTAATACTCTCCATACTTAACCCCTACAAATACTAACCCTTAATCCCTATAAAGCACAACTCTAAACCCATATAACCAAAATAAACCTTGATCTCTATAACTCCTAATGAACTTAACTCCTACAACCCCTAAACCATATTATTCTCAACCTTTAACTCCTTCAACATTTATAATAACTAAATCCTATTCTCAAACCTCTATAAACCCTCACCCATATAAGCATTAATTGGTATAACCCCTAAAACCCTTATAACACCTAAATTGAAAAAAATATAATCCCTAATTTTAAAACTATAATCTATATAACTCATGAGACCTAAGCCCTAACCAAAATAACCCTTATCCATTATAACCATGAACCATTAATCACTATAATTGATATTCCCCCCAAACCACAAATTCTAAAACTCCTAACTCATTTAAGCTTTATAAGCCTTAACCTAGATAGCCCATATCAATCCTAACCTATAACCTCTCTTACCATTAATACCCGGCCATTATAACAATTAACCCCTGCAACCACTATAATTCTTAAGCAATACAACCCCTAATCCTTATAATTATGTTAATCACTAACTCCTAGAAATCTTAACATGTTACACATGATCCATATAACCTATATTATGATTAACCCCTATAATACATTTATCCCATAACCCATTTCCACTAACCCTTCTAATCTTTATAACTTCTAATTGGTATAACCCTTATAACCCTTAACATGTATATTAATTGTAACCTCTAACCATTACTTGTACTAAGTTGTAATCTTTATTACTTCTAATCATTAACCATATAATTTCTAACTTGTAAACCCCAAACAACTAAACCCTTACTTATTAACCCTAAGCACCTAATCCCTATATTTTCCTATATTTGTTGAACATTAATCCTTATAATCTCTAAAACCTATAAACACTTTATACCATAATACTATAACCCTTATCTTCCCTAACACTTAACCCCCTATTACTCTCCATACCTAGCCCCTATAAATACTAACCCTCAATCCCTCTAAAGCACAATTCTAAACCTGTATAACCCAAATAAACTAGGATCCCTATAAGTCCTAATGACCTTAACTCATATAACCCATAACCCATATATTTTCAACCTTTAACCCTTTTAACCTTTATAACAACCAAATCATATTCTCTAATGGCCCTATAAACCCTCACACGTGTAACCATTAATTCGTATAACCCCTAAAACCATTATAATACCTAAATTGAAAAAAATATAACCCCTAATCCTAAAATTATAATCTATATAACTCATGAAACCTAACCCCTAGCCATTATAACCATTATAACACTTAACCATTAATCACTGTAATTGATATTTCCCTAAACCATAAAATGTAAAACTCGTATCACATTTAACAAGCCATATCAGTCCTAACCTATAACCTTTGTTACCATTGATCCCTAACCATTATAACCACTATAATTACTAAGTAATACAATTGTTAACCCTTATAAGTATTTTAACCACTAACAAAAAAAATCACAATCTCACTTTAGCCTTAAATCCTAGACACCTTAACCCTTTACACATCATCCATATAACCCATATTATGAAATATCACTATAACAATTAACCTCTCTCCCATATAACCCCTTTCCACTAACCCTTATAATCTCTATAACTTCTAGTTTTTATAACCCCATTAACCCTAATTGTTTAGATATATCCACCAACAATTATATGCATAATCCTAACTAAACCTCTATCACCCCTAACACCTAATCCCTATAACCACCCTAACCCATAATAACTCCTTACACATATTTCTAATTATCGCTAACCTTTATAACCATTATAATCACCTATATTATCCTAAAATCTCACCCCTTTAACCTCTAATGTCCATTGTTTATAACTAAGTCCAATTTTTATAACACCTAATTGTTATAACCTTTAATCCCTTACCTATGTGATGTTAAACATTATAAACCTTATAACCCTATCATGTATAACCATTTTAACCTTTAATTCCTAACTTATAACCCATAACCATTATAATTGCTACTAACTAAGTTATTTTTTTGGTAACTAGGGGAATCGGTAACAACGGCAGTATCGTACTCGCATGACATAGGGTCGAATCCTGTCAGCTGCCTTATAACCCCTAGGGAGGAACACACAGACCGCAAGCATGCCCTCTGAGTAAATCGGGGTGAGAATCGACCTTGAGACCTCTTTTTACATATTTCCTTCCATTTACACGACACTTTCCAATCGGTCTACACCCTTGCGGGCGCCACTGACTAAGTTATTAAAACCTTACTCATATAACATTAAATACATAATCATTATAACGCTTAACCCTTGTACACCATAATACATAACCCTACAACCATTGAACCACAAACCGTGACCCTCAATTTATAACTTTTATAACTCCATTCCCCTTCCCCTGTAACCCTTAAATCCCATAATCAGTATAACCACTCTAGCAACTCTATAACCTATTGTACTAGACCCTTATTTTTCCTTACATATAACCCCTTTAACCCCTAATCCATATAAATTATAACACCTATAACCCATAACGCCTATGATTAACCCCTAAACCCTAACCCACACAACTCTAATATCCCCAAAACAATACAAACCCTCAACTTGAATACTTATAACACATTATCCATCATAGATAGAACCCTTAACCATAATAACCCCAAACATTTTTAACTCTTAACAATTATAACCCCAAACCCCCCAAGTCATTATAATGTCAAACCCCTAACCCCTATATTACGTTAATCCTTATAACCCCTTACACCTAATGTCATTAGCCTATATTATACATTCTCAAACAACATAACCACTAGGCCTTAAAACCCCCTTAACCCATACGACTTATATTTTCAATCACGCATTACCATTTTAACAACTAATACATAACCCCTATAATTGTTAATATGTAAATCATATAAACACTAACCACTATAAACCCCAATGCACAAATATTATAACCAATAACCCTTATAAATATTACCCATTAACCCTATACCCTAAAAACATATAGACAATAACCACTTAAATCCCATATATTTATAATCCCTAACCCTGATCTGGATTTTATGAGCAGAAAAAAATGACTACGGATTATTAACAAGTGCCTAACACAAAATAACAGATATACAATAAATATGGTTTTCTATTCAATAAGGAAATACGCTGAAACTGTAAAATGCAGTAGAAACAAACTTGCTGGAATGGTGGCAGCTTATCTCTTAGAAGAGATGTGACGAATGCGCTCATTCACAAGAAGATGATTACAATGAGGCTCTAAAGGTCCTTTTACAATAAACAAGAATTCAAAAAACCCTAGACATCCAAAAACCTAAGTGAGATCGGAAGAGC
>CBVK0101227938.1:1638-12105 GCA_900067695.1 Picea abies
ATATGTCAGGATGAGTTCTTTCTAGAAGTCTACGGAAGGAGGCAACTTTGAGGGTGCCTCCAATCCCACAAATATTCAATGAGAGAAGTAACATCACTTTTCCCTGGCACGAGC
This sequence comes from Picea abies, assembly GCA_900067695.1. Taxonomy (NCBI): domain Eukaryota; kingdom Viridiplantae; phylum Streptophyta; class Pinopsida; order Pinales; family Pinaceae; genus Picea; species Picea abies. The sequence goes on from CBVK0101227938.1 coordinate 1,753, forward strand.
CTTCATTTCTCTAAGGGCCCCACTATCCAGGGAGGGGAGAATGATATCATTAGTCTATTTGATGTGGCTTAACAAATTCTTACGAGAGCTACGGGTTTTGATAGGAGAAAGTTATGTTCCAATACCCCGACACCAAGCATAGGCCTTACCCACTTTTCCAGGAGTGTTTGTAGAAGTGGAACCGATTTCCGCACTAGAGTCAAAGGTAGCCTTTCCTAGATAGATCAGAAAATGCACATGATCTCTGGGGTTCTTGATACAGGGTAATAAGGTGTCTAGAACATCACTAAGGTTTGTGTCTGCCTCCTCAACCTCACTTAAGCCTGGCGCATTCAGAGAATAGCAGATAGTGTCAGTAGAAAGTGAATAAGGGCAGGAGGTTCTAAGTGGAGGGGGAATCGGGGAATGAATCAAAGGAGGGGGTTGAGAGAACAACTGGGAGTCTACAAGAGTGTATCCCTCCATGGGAAAACTACTAGAAAGAGAAGTTGGAGGAATGCAAGGAGCAGGAGAAGGAGGCAGATCAAAGGTAACGGGTTCAGATGGTCCCTCATCATTCCCAGTTCTACAAGTAGTCGAAGAAGTAATGGAGGATAACTAGATAGAGTTATTTATAGTCTCCTTTTCCCAAATGGACAGAGAGTGATAAAGGGACAGGCATAAACTTTGTAACTTACCAGATAAAGTAGTAGTAGTCTATTATTCCATGGTAGCATTGACTCCTGTAGAGAAACCTTTGTTCCCCATAGAAACATATTCATCCATGTACTCAGGTGGATTCCTTTGTAAGTATTCTTCTTCAGAGGAGACATCCTCAACCTTCCCAGTACAATCACGTTGGAGGTTCCTTATTCATCGGCAAAGATTGCATCGAAAGGGAAGCCCAATATAGTCAAGTGACTGAGAAATCTTACATCCACGCCACTCAATATCAATAGTTTCTGGTAAACCATGGTAAATATCCATTTCTACTAAGATTCTACCCATTTTCCTCATAGGAGCAGTGAGAGACTTTGAGTCCAGAGAAATAAATTTCCCAAGGGAGTCCCCAATGGCTTGCAAAGCTCCTACATTCCAAAGGTACAAAGGGAGACCTGATAAAAGAATCCAGAGATGCCTAAACTAAAAGTAATCTTTATCTGGATTAAAATCAATCCTCCATCGTTTTAGCATTATGCTACTGCCTCCAAACACCCACAACGAGCTAAGTAAAAGGGTGGCATCCTTCGAAGAGTTATAGACAAATCCAAGCCATCCTTTGGTAAGATAGATAACCTCAGGAGAATAACCAATGAGAGGTAGCCATTGGGTCTTTATCTAGTCCTCCAGAGAATATTTACTAAGATAACTGTAAGATATCCTACTGACCAGACAACAAAGCGCTAGTCTCCAAGTTTCTTCTAAACCCACATTATTCCCTAACACCATTCTTTTCTCCTTCCTATTTGTTTTCCACTGCTTTATTTGGTAGTTGATAAGATGCTTTGGGTTGGGAGGAATGTGTTTTCCTCCCTGAGTAGAAGAAACTTTTAAAACTCTCGAGGTAGCAGTCGACAGAAGTCCAGACCCTGGGATTCCAGGAGAAAGTAAGTCAGTAGAGAAGGTTATTGTACTGTGTAGAGGAAAGGATGAAAAGCAAACAAAATCTTCAGTAGGAACGTATGTTTTACTAGTAAATGATGGGTGAATAAAAGGCCCACTCCCCAAGTCGTCAGCCTTGTCGAATATCCCCACTTGTTTCCATGCAACCTCATCCTCTGGGCTCATGAGAGTCTTTATGTTTTTTTCCAAGTCTTTTAAGGAGATAGAACCTATTATTCCACCAGTAAAAAGCTACTACGAAGAAATAGAGCACTGATAAGCTCAGATCCCCAAAGGAGGTTAAGTTCTCATGAATCAAGGAAGCAGACCCAAGGCGCAAGCGACAAGAAAGGATAGGGGAAAGAACAGAAACAGAGGAAATGAGAATGTAGATAAAAAAAATAGAAAAGGTCAAACAGGATAGTTGTCTGAAGCCATACAATCCAAAATTGTTACAGACCCACTAGAATAGAGGAAACGAGGTTGTGGATAAAAAATAGATAAGGTCAAAAAGGAGAGCTGCCCGAAGCCATATATATATATATATATATATATATATATATATATATATATANNNATATATATATATATATATATATATATATATATATATATATATCATCTTGTCCACAAACAATCCATTGACATGAAGTTTTTTTCATCTCACTTTAATTGATCAGTTGGTAACAATTGATTCGGTTAACAATATTAATTTTCCATCTAAAAGTGATTGATTTAGCTAACAATGTTAATTTTCTATGTAAAAGTAATCGTATAAGAAAGGAGTAGCTAACATCCCCATACTTCACATCCACATAAAATAACAAGACTAGCGAGAATCTCAAAGTGGAGTATTTTTAATCCCATACCCAAAGGTTTGTTGATTTAGAATTGTTTTCAAGCCCATAATAAGTTTTTTACCCTCCATTTGTCCTTTTTTCAGTGCTATAATTCCAATTCAACTTGTGATGAATATAAATTCTAAGACATTTATAAGAAGACACTTCCTCTAAGTTAGTGTTTTTCGTATACAAAATTATTGTAAGTGATATTTTTTTATTTAATTACCATAACTTTTTTGTCAGTGTTAACACTTGTATTGGAGTAGAAATCCTTGAGAATTCTTAGTTGTTTGTCAAGATCATAGGGACATTTATTCATAAGAAAAATATCATTAGCACAAAGAAGAAGATTGAGAACTATACCAGTAAGAATTGGGTCAACACAACCTGCTTCTTCCAAACACTCTTCTAATTTGTCAATGTATATGCCCAAAAGGGTAAGGGATAGGGAACAACCTTGCTTGACTCCTATTTTATAGTTAATTTCTTCTAACCAACCCTCCATGTTCCTAAACTTGGAAATAACTTTCTCATAGAAACTTGTTGTAGCATCCCTTAACTCGAAAGGAACTTTTGACTCTTCCAACCTATTCCAAAGGTTCGTTCTAAGCACTGTGTCGAAAGATTTTCTTAAGTCAAAGAAATAACAAAGGAGATTGGTTTTATTATTGAGACACTCCTCGATAATAATCTTAAGTGTAACAAGGTGGTCGACAATTGAATGATAACTCATAAATCCAACCTAGCCTTTATCTCTTTTTCCATGGATTTCTAGCCATATGCTAATATTTTTTTCCAAATTAATTCAATACAAAATTAGCTAAAATGGAGCTAATCATAATCGCCTTATAATTAGAGGGAATGCTTTTATCCCCACTTTTAAAAATAGTACAATGAGGCTTTACATCTAGGGTTTAGGAAAGCCCTACTTAACTCCTAAATTGATAAGATTGTGTATGTGAGGGAAGAGGATAGGCCCTTTAGAAAGCTCAAGCTCATGCAATTTTTAATATCTCATCTTGGTAGCCTTTGATGCCCTTAGCTTTCCCATTTGTGAGCTTCTTAATATTTCATCTTGTTAGCCTTTGATTCCCTTAGCTTTTCCATGGCATTAGGAGATTCTTGAATACTTTTAGGTAGGAGCTCCAATCCTTCAAGGGAAACATATTATTTTCTTTAGTTTTATGAGTTAGAATTTGTCTCCAAAATTTCTTAGGATCTAGATTAGATAGGTGCAAGAACTAATCTTGCTTTCTATTTAAATAGAACCATTTTTTTTTCCTTTTAATTTGGGATTTATACATGTTATCCCCATTTCATAGGGATAACTAAGGAGATGATGTCTCGAGGCCCTGAGGTTGCATACATGGAGTACCAAGAGGCATATGGCTGACATTGCATAGACATAGGCCCACCTTGCCACCACATATATCAGGTTCATGATGAGGGTATCCACCACATTAGCTTTCTTCCGAAAGACATTGGGTCTTTCTCCATGACGTACAAGCCAGGTATTATGGTGAGTGTCATTTCAATATTTGAGGCATTTGAGTTTGTTGCATTTAAAATTGATTTTGATTATGTAACATCTGCTTGGAAATTATGTTTTTTTCCATGTTTCACCTTGGTGGTTGACATTACACCCTAGTAAGTGGTCACCCTTAGGGATAGGTTTTCTGCTGGGAGGTCCCCTTGGCAGGTCATCGTGCCATTTCTGACCATACTTTCCATTTCCACACTTTATCCCCTCATCTCCTTATCTTTTGGGATTTTCAGGTGTATTGACCCGAGAAGGGATTGTCCCTGATTTTATGGGAAGAAGGGGATGAAGGCCTAGAGGCTTGTAGATGGAAAAAGATAAAATCCATATTATGAACCTTCTAGATGTTGGCCCAAAGAGGTCTTGAGAACGATGAAATGTTTCTTCTAAAAAATCAAAGACTCGCATAATAAAACACAATGTATAAATGTCCCACTTGTTGAGGGATCTACACAAGTGTGTTACAAGCTAGACTATACGCCTATGGCTCTATGTGTACCTCTCCCTTCAAGTGACATTGTGATACTACCCCCTAAGCTAATCAATTAAACCTCAGAGAGTACCTAGTGTTTGGACCTTAATTAATTGATTGAAATAAATGGACTTGGAAAAATGATGCACTGAAAATGAAGGTGCAACATACCCTCTACAATTGGAAAAATGATGCACTGAAAATGAAGGTGCAACATACCCTCTACAAAAGCACCCATAAATGAGACACTATGATATCTTGTGTGCTTAATTTAAGCCCAAATTAAGCACATCATTACTACATCCCTATACTCCTAATGAGTATCTTTTAACACAATGATTACAAAGAATTTATCATTTATTATAAATTTCCTTATAACTATCTTGTCATGTCTATGCAAGGTATTAGTTATGTGAAACACACCTTTCACATATCACCTAATCTATGAATATGCAGAATCAGAATTTTGAATGTAAAAAAAATTACCTCTAAAAAAATAATCTTTAAAAAAATAAGTAACTATATTTTAGTGATTTTAAAATAAATTAAAAAAATCATTTCCTACATTGTATACTTTGAGAACTTAAATATCCATTGTAAATAATATTATTATTTTTAAAAATGTTGATTCATATTTTTTGAAATTTTAAGTGATATTGAAATTTAAACAATTTTTTTATAAGTATTTATAAGTATTAAAATATATATTTAATTTTTTTTATTAAATTAGTTTTTTTCAAATAACTAATTTTTTAATGATTTTAAAATACACTTAAAAAAATCATTTTCTACATTGTATACGTTGAAAATTTAAATATACTTTACTAATAATACTATTGTTTTAAAAATGTTGATTTATATTTTTAGAAATGTTCAAGTAGTATTGAAATTTAAACATTTTTTTATAATTATTTAAAAATATTAAAATATACATTTAATTTATTTTATTAATTTTTATATAATCTTATTCAATTTATTTATAATTGTTTTTCTTCCATTCAAAAGAAAATTTGTATTTGAATCTCTCTTTGAAAGATATGATTTTGATAATACTTTTCAACATATCTTTCATAATATCATTTTGGCATGATTGATTTTTATTAAAGTTTATTGAGATGGATTCATAGAACTACAATCAGACTTTGCTTTACGTAAGTATCCAAAGAACGCAGCTCCACCTCGTAAAACTTTTGATTCCACTATCACAACTGGGATGGTTTAAATTAAAAAATTTTGATTAAAAAAATGACTTGACTTTGGTGAATGAGATTTATAATAAAGAGAAAGCATATAAAAGGAAATCCAATATCACAACTGGGATGGTTTAAATTAAAAATCTTTGATTAAAAAAATGACTTGACTTTGGTGAATGAGATTTATAATAAAGAGAAAGCATATAAAAGGAAATCCAACAGGTTAATCGCGTAGCCCCAGGTTCTGCACAAATTAACAAACAAAAAGAAAATATTTTTACATGTGTAATAGAGTTTTGGAAAACCATTGTAATCATGTTGCATTTAAAATCCAAAATGACAAGTTGTTGATAATTTTGTGAATTCTATAGAGCGGATTTCTGAATATTACTGTCATTTCAAATTCTCAAAATAGGAAATGGATGTGGTTAACATGTGTATGTAAAAATTTCCAATTTCATGGTCGATGTCTTGATTATCATTGGAAAAATTTTAATTTAAATTTTCTCTACGCCCTTGATTTTTCCAACAAATATGATAGTTGATTATTCCTTCTTCTTTTTTCAAAATTGGTTATTGATTGTGCATGGAACATTGGCATTTGATGGGAAATTTTTGAATAATGAAATTCATGTAGAATGAACCTCCAATAATGTGTTCCTTACTATCTTAAAATTTCTTAGTTGTTGTTCTAGATGAGTAAATCAATTTCTATTGGAAAAGAGATTGTGGTGTGATTTCTGCCCCATTTTTTAATAACCCATAAATTTACCAATTGAGTGTTCGATTCCTCTTTCGTTGTCTTGAATTTTAAAAATTTATGCTTGTTAGGATTTAATTCAAAAATGAATTTATTGACATTCCTAAGTGCTTATTTAATTAATTTACTATCCTTCCTTGAATCTTAACCATTACGGAATTTTTATTTTCTCCTTGTAAATTTTAATTCAAAACTATTAGAAATCTAGTTTTTTTTTAAGGTCTGGAACAAGTACTGGAGAAGATGTCAGAATAGGTGTTTCATATAGGTTCGAATTAGGTTCTGTATGGCAATGCCTCTCTTAAAATAATAGTGTTAATTAACATGTTTTTGTCTAGTTTTCCCATTTCTAGTTAACTAATTTTTGTATTGATTTTCCTTGTTTTAAAATAGTGGTAACATTCATAGAGTTAACACCAAAAAGGGTGAGTTTTGTAATTGTTTGATTATCTTAGAATAGACATGTTCACTCATCTTTTACCTGTTTCTCTCACTTCTTGACATACGTTGCATCAAATTTATTGTCCCTTCCTTTAAGGTTATGCAATTAATAAAATCATTTTTGCTACACGTTGAATTTAATTTAAATTATGATAAATTAGTTTGGGATCCAGGACCAAATTAAGTGTCGGATTAATATGTGGATTAAGTGTCAAATTAAGGTCTATATTGAGTACCAGATTAAGGTCTGGAACAAATTTCGTATTTTTTTGCACACTGGATCAAGGGCTAGGATAGATTCCATAACTCCTCCTTTTGTCTTTACTATGGAGATGTAATTTAGCATCTAGATAATTTTATTGTTAATTAAGATTGGGTCTTGTTAAATTCTTAAATGGATTCATAAGTTAGCATTGGGTGCCTTACTTATTGTTTAAATAAGACTTGGGTTTTCTTAAATTTAATGGCTTGTAAGTTAGTAATGAGTTCTTTATATATTGTTAAAAGGACTTGGGTCTTACTTTAATTCTTTTAAATGGATATGTAGGGAAGTTTGAATTATATCATTTACTTATTATGATTGATCCTCTTAAAGTATTTATTGGGATAAGTAAGTGGGTATACTAAGTCTCATTATTCGATTAATATGTTTCTTGATCTTCTTAGTTCCTTTAAATGGGTTGAAAAGTGGGTTGAATTCTTAGCATTGCTTTTATGTTTTTCTCATAGTTTTAAAAGGATACTTAAAGTAGTGATAAATAATTTATTTATTGCTTAAGAGGATTTATGTTATTATGGATCCCATTGGATATATATAAATTAGCATTGACTCTTTATGATTGTACTGATGCTAATGTGGTTCTTATTAATATTTATGTATTATTTTCTTATTCGAAATTACACTTAAGCATTGCTTGAAGGATTGGTTAAGTAGAGTAGATTATTATTTTACTATGATGAATTGATGGTTATGTATGTTGATAATTCTAGTCTTTAATAGTAGTGTATGATTGAATTAATGGGATTTAGACACTTCCTTGTTCCTCAGAAAAATCTTCAATCCTGAGACCTTAAGTGGTCAAAATCAATCAGATGAATGTTGGACTTGAGTGTTTATTATGTGTCTTGGAGGTGCTAACCATGTAGGATATGTTGGGTGGGTAGCTTCCTTGTGTTATCTTTATAAGATACAATTGATTGAATAATAGTGATGTTGCTTTCAGGTTATTGTGATAAAATTCATTATGTAGTTATTAATATATGACGCATTTTCACTTGTACTAACGTTTGTTAAAAACAAATATATATTTGCCTCTTTTGTACTCCACTGATTGTTGTTGTAATGGAGGGTATGTTACATATGGTATAAGAGTGGATTCAACCCTGTGACTTTGGACCTTTACGCCTTCCACTGTATTAAACATTTGATTAAAAATGTATCGCTAATTGAATTTTGAAAATTGTCCATACATGTAATCATGGTTAGAGGATGTCATGGAGGTAGATGACATGGTGCTGGAGGAAGAGGTGTCATACCTCTGATATCATCCACGTTAGTGGGGTGTAACCCCTAAGGAGAAGAACAAGTCCCTGAACTGGAACATGTTGTTGTAGGAGATGTGTTTGGTATGATGAGATCATTCCAGAGGATGTTAGAGGCATTAATTAACCGAATGGATCGAGAAGAGCGTAGGGCGTCTATACCCAATGAGGATTCACACTGCTCTCCAGTTGGTAGTTTTAGTATACACAAAGAACTTGAGAAAGTGAAGTTTCCCAAGTTTATGGGTGCCACAGACGATTCATCCACTGAGGAATGGTTGGAGAACATGGCGATGTGATTTTCACTTCATGATTACACCTCCAACATGAAAGTCCGCATGGTGGCATTTCAGCTAAAGGGGAGAGTTATTCTATGGTGGAAGATTCTCCTACCTTAACTAAACATGGTCGTCAAAGACATGTCATGGGAATTGTTCAAGGAAAGGTTCGAGGAGAGGTATTTATCATAGGAGTTCATTGAGCGTCATATTAATGAGTTCAACAAATTAAGACAGAGTGGTCATATAGTACCAAAGTATGGGGCCAGATTCATGGAGCTACTTAGGTATGCTCCAGATATGATTACATAGAATTTGAAGGTCAACAAGTTTTTGTACGACCTTAAATTAAACATTCATGCAAAAGTACAGATCCCAATGCCACAGATGTTGCATGATGCAGTCTAGAAGGCCCTCATAGATTAGGAAGAGTTGACCAATGGGGGTCAGGGCAGGACTCCTTCTAGACCAATTGGATAGATGACATCAGGAGTACAACAACATCAGACTCCAGCCAGACAAGCATCGGGGCATAGAGATACTCCTAGAGGACCTATGTTCATGACACCACAATGAAATTATCCTCATCATATGACTCCTTATAGAGGACCACTGAATCAACAACGTCGCCCACAAAAACAACAATTTAGGTATGTTCAACATAACAGACCATGATCTCAAGATGGTAGGCTGACAACTTCTACTTCAAGGATCGATAGTACTAGACTGGAGACCGGATGTTCAACATGTGGAGAGACACATTACTAGTGAGACTGTCTGATTGAGAAGGCTAGAGCAGTCGGATCAACAAGACACACTATATTTGGATATTTGGGCAAGGCCCACATGATTCATGCCACAGTGAACAACCACCACGCTAAGCACCAGTCCACTATGATCGATTCGTTACATATGATCATCGATCAAGCCTTTAGTATTTTGATAGACCCAGGTATTACAAAGATATTTATTTCTAGTGAAACACTAAAGAGAATTAAGGTAAAGGTAGTTGAGAAGGATTATATTAGATACATAGAAATGGCTTCAGGTGCCAAATAGAAGGTTGGAGGAAAGGTTACAGACTGTAGCATTAACTTGGGACCAAATAGAAGGTTGGAGGAAAGGTTACAGACTGTAGCATTAACTTGGGATATTTTTTAATAAAGGCCAACCTATATGTCATGATCTTAGGATCTTATGAAATAGTGATTGGTATTTACTGGTTAGAATCGCACGATGCGATAATCAATTGAAATATGAAATAGTTAAGTCTGACAAATGATTTTGGAAAGAGAAGAGTGATTGTAGGAAGAAAACAAGGAGTGTCCTTGAGGTTGATTTCTTCCCTACAGCTACAAAAGAGCATGCACAAGGGATGTAAGTTATATAGAATCTTAGCACTAAATGAAAAGGTCGAGGTAGGAGGATTAGAAAACCTTCCATTAGTATGAGAGTTTGTAAACGTGTTTCCAAAAGAGTTACCTGGTTTTCCACCTGAAATTGAGTTGGATATTAGAATCGACTTGAAACCTAGAATTGAACTGATAACAATAATTCCATATCGGATGTCAACGCCTAAGTTACATAATTTGAAAATGAAATTGAAGGAATTGTTGGACTTGGGACTTATACATCCAAGTGTGTCACCTTGGGGTGCACTAGTTATTTTTGTAAGAAAGAAGGATGGATCATGGAGGACTTATA
>CBVK0101227944.1:0-26636 GCA_900067695.1 Picea abies
TAACACAAGGGTCAAGCACTGGGTCGCATTGGTGTTGGCAGAGTTACTCACCCTGCTTTGTTGACATCAGTGTAGAGATTGCATGTATTACGGGGGTCACTTGGAGGTATACCCACAATGATGAGTGGAAGATTTTTGAGTTGATTTTTGGCTAGATACCCTACCCTTGCATGTGGATTGGACTGTCAACTATTCCCCCAGGCTGTATTGTTGTTTGTGGTGACCTTAGTGGCCTATCTCTCTAGGTTCTTACCCAAGGTGACTGTGGAGGGGAAAGTATTCACGGTACCTGGAATTGACGTTGATCAAACTCACTCGGGCTCCATGGAGGGTATACCCACGATTATGTGTGGAAGCTTGCACCAAGGTGTAAATCCGTTAAGCAGGTCGTCAACGTAACTTTTCCATCCTAGCCCTGCCCCTTCTTGTCTCGTTGTTGCGATGTTGGATTTCATCACCAACTAGTGGCTTCGATATTAGAAGGTCTTGTTTGCCTAGTGATTGCTTCCTAGATTTTGTTTACTAGTGTGTGTTGTTTGTTTATCGAAGTTGACCATAAGAATTTATTCACGAAGTTTGTCATTTGTTTACAATTGCTCCCCCACAACGTTCACGTAGAATGCAATGTTTATCTCTAGAGCATCTAGACAGTTCTCAACCCTTGCCTACCAGTACACCTAAGGGCTCTCCCCACCAAAGTGAAGTCCCAGTTGTTACTCCACCACACGTGGAAATAAGTGACATCCCAGTTGTCACCACACCACAAGTAGAATCCACTGACTCTCTAGAACCTTTTCGAATTACCAATACTAGAGAGGACTATCGCATTCGCCATGGTGAACGACCTTTTGTGCGATTAAATTCTTCTGACAAAGCAGTTGTTACATCTTTTGAATCAACCGTTGGGCCTTCTCCCGGTGTAGTAGGCCAAGATCCTTTTTGGTCGGGTGATTTCCGACGGGTCCTTTTTGGTACTGAGTCACCTACAGTCTACGAAATCAACCCTCCGGTGTTTTCTGAGACAAAAACTACACCAGTGACTACCACTTATCACTTTGTTCTCCCTCCCGAGATGGCCCATCTCGTGAATACTACGAGTGTCCAAACCAGAATTACTGCAGCTAGTCTGGCTCCTATTAATACCCAGTGAATGCCTGATGTCAATCTGACACTACCACCCGGTTATCATGCATTGAATTCTTTGTTGAATTCTTCCAACCCAACACCTCCACAAACCCCAGCCAGTTCTCCAGGTCCTGGGCACCCTATTCCCATTTTTATTCCGACACTCCCTCAATTTCCTTCTGGCAATCCTAATCCTAGTGGCACTATACCATCCATTGCACCAAACTTGCATATTCCTGTTGGTGGAAAAGGTGGTACGATTCCATTTCCTCTTACCGGACATAATCTGATTGCTACACAATTTCCGGTTGGAACACAATCTACGATAGGGGGACCAACCTCACCTTTTGGACAAAATATACCTCCTAAATTGGCCCAGTATTGGAATCAGATTCTACAAAACTTTCCACAAAATGTTGGGGGGTAGCAAACTGTCCCTACTATGGGCCAACCATATCCAGGTATACCTAATCCTATTTGGGGTCAGAGTCACAATACTCAAACTCAGGTCCCTACTCAAACTCAAGGTTACCATCCTTGGAATTACTATCCTCTCCAACCACCACCGAATCAACCAGGGTCTTTCCAATATGGGCAGACTGCATATGGTTCTACTGGTTTGCCAACAGGGCTTCCACCCCAAAGTCACCAGTACCTGCAGGTGAATAGACAGTTACCTTTTCTTGCTACTTTGGATTTGCCAGATTTGTCTCGAATTCTAAATGATCCTATTCTTCACTCTCCCTAATGGCCTGTTATTCCAGCCAAGCTTCCCTCAGACATTCTAAAATTCGATGGCAAAGTGGGAGAGGACCCGAACAATCACATTATGACATTTCATCTATGGTGTTCATCCAATTCGTTGATGGATGATTCTATTTGTCTACGTCTTTTTCAAAGAACCCTTACTGGTTCTACTACGAAGTGGTATATTGAATTGCCACGAGGTTTCTTCTCTGATTTTAACACCCTAGCTATGGCTTTTCTTACACATTACCAGTTACCGATCCGTTATGATACCGGGACTGATATTTTGACTTCCTTCAAACAGACTAAAGGAACTCATATATCGGATCATATCCATGAGTGGCGAAGGAGACGACGTCTCATCAAACTTGAACTCCCCGATCAGTTACTGGCTGAATGGTTTACAAAATCCTTTGTGAACAAAATCGGTAAGGACATTGCCATGGGTGGCGTTGTCACGGAAGAGCAGGATATCAGTCATGCTCAATATCTTGATCTCGTTTATTCGCAAATGGGAACACTTTACGATTTGCGACCTGAATTATCTCATCCTGGTACTTCCAGCACTTCAACTGCTCCAACTGCTTCGCATGCAGCTGATGGTGTGATTGGTACTACCCATAACCACTCACATTATGTTTCAAGCACAACCCCTAAATCTACATCTTCTAATGTTCAAAATGCTCCGTCTCCTGCCACTCCTGCTGGTAAAACTTCTGAGGTGAACGTCGTTCAATCTACCCCGACCGGTAAAAATAAATCTAAAAAGGGGAGAGGAAAGAATAAGGAGGGTAAAAATAATAATCAAACAGAGAAAACTAAAACTCCTCCTGCTGAAGATCGGGATAAGCGCAAACCATGATACCCTTGCCTTATCTGTGGTGACGATCACTACACGAAGGATTGTCCACGACGTGCCGAAGTTACTAAGTTCCTTCAAGGAACACCCAAATCATCTACGCCAACAGTCTTGTCCCAACCCTTCCCGTCTCAACAACAGGCTCAGTTGGTCATCCATGACCAACCATCTACTTCTACGACATCATACGTTTTGATGTGTACTGGTGATTCTAAGAAGAATAACATTGCAATCACAACTAGAGCCAAAGATTATTCTCCATCTAAAGAGAAGGTTGACGATTTACCTCCTACTTTGGTACATCCCTCTCCACCGAATCCACCTACCAACGGTCCTCTTCATCTCGAACGACCGAGATTTGATACAGTTGTGCGACCCCCTAAGGGTGTTGTTCGGAAATCGGCTTTCAATCCTCATGCTCGTGTAGCCCAGAACTACAGCATTGTGGAAGATCTGGCCCAGGCACCTTCAGCGATGTCTGCCCTTGAAGTTCTTCAGTCTTGTCCTGCACAACAGAAGGCTCTGTTGAAAGCTATAGGTGGAATTGATCCAACAGATATGAATTTAATAGTCTTTGACTTGGAAGATCACATTCCAAGGTTACCCCCTCAACTCGCGTTTCAAATTCAAGTTGTTGTCTCTGACAAGAACATTTGTCGAACTTTTATAGATGAGGGTGCTTCTACGTATGTAATGTCTCTTGCTTGTTGGAAAGCCATTGGATCTCCTCCTTTAAATGAATCACAAAATACTTTGAAAGCCTTCCAAACTCAGACTTTCTGGCCTGCTTTGTCCAGTAATGAACGATGTTGTATACGCTATCAGGCTCGTCAATACATTATCCTTGGCGATACTATTTACTGTCGCGGAATTGACTCAGTTTTTAGACATTTAACTTTCGACGAAGCCGAGAAAGTGCTAAATGACTGACATTTCGGAGCATGTGGTGGTCATATGTCTGGGTATGCTACTGCCCAGAAGATTTTACATGTAGGATATTTTTGGCCTTCGTTATTTAATGACTGCATTACTGTCGTTCAGAAATGCCATGCCTACCAGACCTACAATCAGAAAATACGGTCACATCCTGCTCCCCTTCATCGTGTGGTCTTAGTTGGTCCTTTTGCAAAATGGGGCATTGATTTCATGGCATGTCACCCTCACTCGGCTGGGGGGCATGGTTACATCATTATAGCTGTTGATTATTTTACAAAATGGGCCGAGGCGATGCCAACATTCGATAATACTAGAAAGACTACAATGTTGTTTCTTTTTAACCATGTTATAGCTTGTTTCGATGTAGAGTTTGGATCTGCAGTGTTTCATTGTATGAGGTGAGCATCATGCATTCTCTGGGATGGAGGATGTGTTTTTTTTCAATGGACTCCCTTTTCAGGGAACCCTACTACCAGCGGAGCCCCTGTTACCCGGGGATGGACAGTTGGTTGTCTTAGCCCAAACCTATTGTAGTGGAGAGGAATTTATGTTGGGATCCGTGGTGAGGATAAGGGTGATGGACACCCTTGCGCATCGGTGCATTGCATTGATGATTGTGAGAGTGTATGGATCTCTCACTACTCAAAGGATTAGTGGGGGTCATCTGAGGATCATGTAGAGGGCACTAGGGGGTGAGAATTTTTCTTGGGGCTTGATGCTACATGACAATATGGTGGAGCATCTCAATAGGTGTCGAGTTGCTGACTCAGGGGAGTTTTTCTTTTGGTCTATCTTGGTAGTGTGGTTTTTGGAGAGGGTGCCCATGTTGCTCCCTAGAGTGTTATTGGATGCACCCGGTGTGTGAGAGTCGTGACTAAGGCGGTGGGCAACGATTTTTGTTCGTCATGGGGCTGGGGAGGGTGCCCATTATTTTACGGCCGAGCTTGCATGAGTGTGGCATCAGATGCCACAGATCATACTCTATTTCCCCTATAGTGGGGTGGATTTCTGGGATGACCCAAAGATGGTCCTACCCCCTGGAGAGGTTTTTGACCGTAGAGGTATGTGATGTTTTGATGGTTTTTGATTTTGGATAGTATAGCACATGTGTTATGTATGGATGGATGTTGATTCTATCACTTGTTTGTTGTGTGTGCAGATGTGGGACCTCGCGGGCGAGAGGTTGAGATGGTCAGAGAGTCAGCTCATTAGGGGCCTATGAGACCACCATGAAAGGAGCCACGTGTCAGGGAGAGAAGGCGGTGGGATGAGGGTGGTGCGAGGCTGGCCGATGATGAGAGAGCAGGTAGGAGATGTTATTTTGATGATCTAGGTGCAGGTCCGTCACATGCTCCTTCGGCGGGGGTCGGGGGAGAGTTCAAGGATTTTTGTCATTGATTAGAGGTGGTACTACGGGTAGTTCCCAAGGGTATGTGGGTGCATATCCAGGACGAGGGAGTCCTGGAGAAATGTGGGCCTTCTGGCAGAGTCGTGAACCATGATCTGCAGAGTAGATATAGTGGGGGCGACGATGACTGGGTGGTTTCCCTCAAGGCCTAAGGGACCCATAGATGGTGGGGTACCTCCTCCAAAGAGAGGACCAGGTGGTGGATCTCTAGAGGCTCCATGAGCGCCTTTGTATATATATATTTGTATTTATATAGGCTTGCAAGCCCATTATGTATATGGTGCGGTGACACCGATTTTGTACTTATAGGGGTGAGGTGGTTCACCTACCTACATATGTACTATTTTTTTGTAAACATTGATGACATATTGATTGATATACATATGGATATACATTTTGGATCGATATGATGTTCACATGTGATGATGATTTTTAGTGATTTTTATGATGTCTAATCTATATGATGTGGCAAACTTTGTGATGATCTATGTATGTGTGATGGTCTCTTGATGTGATAAATGCCAATATAATACTAGGTTAGCCATATTATCTTCTATTTGATTAAATTGTCTTGGAATATCTATAAATGTGATTGAATCAAAATGTCGAGATAAAATTCTAACTTGGAGGTATTTGCAGAAGAGGAAAGGATCGCAGACATGGTACACATTGTTGAGTTGAACAAAAACGAGCTAGGAATATAGTAAGACGCTAAGGTGGTGGATATGGCGGTGACTGGCCTCGATGAGGAGGCCAATGATGACTGTGTATTCTGCTTGGTTATTTGTTGTTGAGCCCAAACATATGCCACTGGAGTGGAGCAGTTCATGTGAGGGGGAATAGAGCACCCAAGCGACCGAAGCTAGATTCTTTGTCCATTGGCTAGCTCCGTCGGTGTAACCAATGTGGTAGGCTGATGGAGGAGGCATCTGTCAAGAACATAAATGGTAGATTAGACGCAAGGCATGCAGGGAATAAAGAAGATTAAAAACTCTACAAAAATGCTTACAAAAAGAAAAATCCTAGTGTAGAATGGATACACTCAGGCATAAAATTTCTTTAAGTACAACTCGTTGACGGGTTCTTTGAGAGGGTGGCCTTCGGAAGAGGTCAGGATGTATGCGCCTTTAGTGAGGCAATGTTGGATGATATAAGGTCCATGCCACAATGAATCGAATTTCTCATGGTCGAGGGTATCGTGGGCAATATTGTAAGCAAGGATGAGGTCTCCTTCGTTGAATGATCGAGGGAGATATCATCCAAGTATGTGAGGATGATATGAGCTAGATGATCAAAAATGTATGTCATGACCCATTGAAAAGTGGCACCAACGTTCTTGAGGGAAAAAGGCATGACCCGATATGCAAAATTTCCCCAACGGGTAGTGAAAGTAGTTTTGTATTGATCGGCTAGATGAATCTGAATTTGGTTGTAGCCAGAGAAACCATCTGTGAAGGACAAAGCCTCATTGCCGACACAATAATCGATAATCTGGTCGATAAAGGGCATTGGAAAATTGTCTTTGGGACAGGCATGATAGATATCCCGAAAGTCTGTATAGACATGGATAGTGCCCTATTTTTTGTTAACAGGGACAGGGTTGGAGACCCACGACGTATATGTGATGGGGTATATGAACCTTGCAGCGCGTAATTTGTCAATCTCAGCTTTGACGGCTGCCACTTTGGATGCGTGTAATGGAAGTTTATTTTGTCGTACAGGGGTAATATCAGTCCATGTGTCTATTTGACATTTGACAATAGAGGGATCAAGGCCAGTCATTTATGTGTATGATCAGGAAAAAATGCCTCGGTATTCTTGGAAGAGAGCTTTGTAAGCTATGAGTTCTTCAGGAGAGAATGCGGTGCTAATGGTGATTTCCTCTATGATTCCAGGTTTGATGGAAATATCAATTTTGACGGTGGGGGAAATGTTGGACATGTTTCCTTCTTCAAAAGCGTTGGGGGCATGGATAGGGTTATTGAACCAATCTATATGCCCTGATGGGAGAAATTATTTGGTTTTGATTATGTATATGGCGTTTTGGTTAGGAGGCACAAAGGTTCCTTGTGAAATAAATAGTGCTTTGTGATAGAGAAGATCCCATGGGTAGTCGGGGGTAGTTAATTCTTCAAGGATATCTTTGTCGCAGTGGAACTGTCAATAATATAGGGGATCCAAGAGAGTAACGTTGGTGATTATTACCGTGTGGTTTTCTTCTGGCGGTGAAGAGGTAGGGGGGTGATGCAAGGGGGTTGCGATGGTTTGCTCGACATAAACCAAATATCAAGATATTGTGGGTTGAAAATGGTAGTCGAGCATAAAATTTCCATGGGGAAATGAACTGGAGAATTGGGGGGATTTGGGGGAAAATCCACATATAAACTATCCAAGAACCATGGGGAAGTAGGGAGTGCCTTAGGCTTAGGAGAGAAGATATGAACAACATCAGGTGATGGAGTAGGGGTAATCACTGATTCGGTTGGTAGTGGGGCGAGTGTAGGATTTTGAATAAGGTCCATTTGGAGACCCCTATATTCAATGATCATAGGACATTGATATGTGAAATGATCAAGTGATTCTCATAGAGAGAAAGGACATATCATATGTTCATTGATTGAGTTTGTGACATAGTGGATGTTAGTGACATGTGGTTGAGATGACGTGGATGGAAGGGGTTCTTGCTGAAAACTCTGGCAGACTTTCATTAGCGTCTACTGAAATTAAGGTAATGTCAGGCAATGGTAGGTGTAATGGCCATACTCTGAACAGATGGCACATGCAAATTTAGTTTGCAACCCTTTTCTACATGTATTAGGGGATGTAGGGGTAGGACTAGAAATAGTGATGAGTGGCATCGTTGCCTAAGGGAGTTGAATTAAATTACGTAGCTCGAGAAGAGATGGGTATTTATTGGTGGGGTGTCCATCTTTTTCTCATAGTGTGAAAGGAGGCTGAACTCATGGGGGAAGTGGAGCAGTGGGATATTTCTTATTTTGTCTACCCCCAACTGTACCAATGGTGCTAGTGAGTGGGGGAGAGGGTGGTATGGTTAGAGTAAGTATTGGAATATGCATTGGGATTCCTTTGGTTTGGGGAGGGAGGGATGGTTGAGGGACCATCGTAGGTGGATGTAGATACCATAATGGGATTGCCAGCACCATATTGGGAAGGGTAAGCATTGTGGCTACTTGGAAATCTTGTATGCCCGGTGGGGGGTAAAAGAAGGGGATTTGAGTAATGGCTTGGGGGACTGTCTCCCAAAATGGGATGTGGCCCTAGGGGAGGGTAAAGTCAGGAACATGTGGAGCTGAAGAGTTCTCAGGGGATTCTTGAGGAAGGATCTTTGTGACCAGTGGGACATCAGATAGTAAGGAAGCCTCTGTGGGAGGAAGGGTATCTCAAATTTATGTTCCATTGCATGAGATGACACAGACTTGTGTTGAGGGATGTATGAGCGATAGCGCTCCATGGTATGTCCCTAGCAAGGATGGGTCTTTGAAAATTTTTGGGCCCATCTCGATGAGTGGGTAGACATCGGTATTAGTGTTGACAAAAGGTAAGATGTTATCGATGTTGGAGGAAGGGTTAGGCTCATAATGTGATACTTGGTTGATGGTGATGATATTCCCATTGTGGGGGAACATCATTGTACGAAACATAGAAGAGGCCACTGCCTTCATCGTGTACATGTAGCTACGTCTGAAAAAGATGTTGTAATCGAGTGGAGCATTGATAAATTCAATGCCAATGAGGATAGTCTTTCCCCCGAGTTCAATGGGGACATTTTGAAAGAACCCTTCAGGAGAGGATGGTAGTCCATCATAAGCTCTCAGAGTGATGGCCGATGGTATGAGCTCGGGGGAGCCAAGTTTCTGCCATATGATTTTGGACATGATGCATGTGGATGCACCTTCATTAATGATGCAGCGATGAACTATGATGTTCCTTATTTTAATCGGCATTTGGAAAGAGACCAGAGTGGGGAGATGGGGTTCCCCACTATCAAGGTCAAAGGTGATGAGCCAAGTGTCAGCAGGGTCGACTACCCCCAGGGAGAAAAGTAATGACTTCCGCTGAGTAGGACAGGTTTGAAGGACTTATAAAACTGACATGGAAGCAGGACATTATGCCAAGCCATCGACCAGACTGTAATTGTGTGTCGCCCTAGCCTAAGGGTTGTTGACATTCCGTCGTAATGGGAGTGAGGAATACTGAGGGGAGTTTTAGTATTAGGGTATGGAATCATCAAAGGTGGTCTACTTGTGACTGGGGCTTCTTCCGAGGTATTGGGAGTAGAGTCAGGTGGTGCACTATATTGACGACTTCACGTTTGTAGAAGCAATTCTTCCTCGCTAGTGATGAGAATAGTGTGATCTGCAGAAGTACCTGGGTTGGGATACTGTCCCATCTATGGTGGGGCAGGATGCATCTCCTATTGGTTGTTCATCACCCCTTGGTGTGAAATATGGTTTTGCAGCATGGATGGGGGTTGTTGCTGGACATATTGTTATGGGGCCTGCTGAGGGGCAGACGGTGCTGGGGGACGTGGTCCATTTCAAGATTCTTTCATCCATTTAAATTCAGTGATTTGATGTAAATGGTGAGTATAATGGCCATACTCACCACAAAGGGCACAAGGGAAGTTTGTCCGAAGATTGTTATTATTATTCCCTTAGAGTTTGTTATTATTTCCCCCTTGGGGGTTCTGGTTCCCCTAATTCTGGTTTCCCCTGAAAGGTTGGTTCTATTGGGGGTGATTCCCTCCTGGTCCTAAATTATTGTTGTTTCAGTTTTTTCCTTTATTTTTGGCATTATTCGACTGATGGGTCAAATTTTTTGTATTCAATTGTTCAAAATTGTGGACTTGTTGAATGGGAGAGGGCCGAACAAAGTTAACCCCGACATGTGGTTGTCCTTGTGGAGAAGCAATGGAATGGGGAGGATCAGGAAATGGGAAGTACGAATAATGTTGTGGCAATGATCCATAAGGTACATATGAAGGAGTGGCAATTTCACTAGTGCTTAGGGTGTAAACAGAGGTAAAGGCATTTCCATAACTAGGTTTAACAGTCGGGCACGCCATGGGTGTCAGCGGGGGTCCACTTATGGGTGGAGGGAGGTCAACAGGGTATGGTTGTTGATAAGGGGGAGGAGGATAATAAGGGGTTCCTCCATATACCGGTGGATATTGAGGTGTTCCATACATAGGTGGTTGCTGGAGGTGTGGATTGTGGTGTGTAGTGGTACCAATCAATCCATCAGTGGAGTGAGACATCCCAGGTTTTTCCTAGCCGAATGGAACGGGTCTTGGGGCATCAGGTAGTACTGTATATAAGTATCCTAACTGTGAATAAATGAGTTCAAACTGTTGATCCTTCCTGATGGATTCTTCTTCAAACTAGGGGAAGGTGGTGGCCACATCCTTGGAAAGAAGGGATCAAGTGATTTGAGAAACCAATTAAGGCATTGTTGCTTGGTGGTGTCATCTTTTCATAGACTACGTCGTCGATGCCATTCATGAATTTGGTCGGCGATGTGTGTGGTAGAGGTTTGTTTAAACTCTGAGAGAAGTTCGAGACCATTGTCATGACAGATTGGGAGTTGAAAGAAGGTAAAAAATTACTTGGCCAAAGATTCAAAGGTCACGTGGGACCCATATTGTTCTTCTACATACCACTTGGCTGATGGGACAGTGAATGTACATTGAAATAACCTCACGCGGACGGAGTCATCCATGATGTTGTTTGAAGAGCACCATAAGTGGAAAGTCATGATATGGTTGGCTTGGTCGTCTCCCACTTTTCCTTCGAACTTGGGGATGTCTGAAGGTAGTTTGGTAGGCATTGTGGGCCATGTGGGGTCATGCAATATAGGATCATTGGTGAGATTAGTTAGATACAGTATGTTGAGGGAATCCAAGTATGGCATCTAGGGTGGAGGTGGAGGGTTAATTCTCATCATAGGGGGAATGTTTTGTGTACTTGACCCCTGAGGAGGGTTAGTTCCAGCCATGGTGTGAGTAGTTTGTTTACCTGACCCATGAAGGAGGTTAGGTGGGGTTGTACTTCCCCCTTGGGAAGAAATTCCCCCCCTACTTCCATGTAAAGGAGAGCGAGTGGACGATTGACCTTAGGAAGTGGACCCAAGTAAAGTGGAACCAAGCAAAGAGGATCCCAAGACAGTAGCACTCACAGGGGTGTGAGAAGGTGGAGCCGATGAGTTGGCAAGACTAGGAACTCCTCCTAGAATAGGAGGGAGATCTAGCAAGCCTCTAGAACGACGAGGATGTTGTGGGTCCCCTATGATGTCCGACTAACAAAGTGGGTATGTGCAAATGGTGATGAGAGCAATAAATGAACAAGAGTCTTTGTTATGATTTTCGGACCTTCACAATATATCTCACAAGCACATGTAATCACAAGAGAATCATACATAAATCAATTGATAAAGAAGCATACATGTGGGTAGGTGGATTTTGTCTGCATGGGAGAACAAAGAAAACAAATGCTCATGTCCTAAAAGACGTAACATCCTTCCTCTCAAATAGCACTCGACCTTCCAATAGCACTCAAAAATGGGGTCTGAAGCCATGAGAAGAGAAACTAGTGAAGGATGAAACAATCAGTTATAATGAGGGGTAGAGGGGGCTAGCAATATTTCCCAATATTCACACAAAATACGATCAAGGTGCAATTGCATCCCACAATTGCCACCTGGGTAGATGTCCTTAAATTTGGTCACTAGGTACCTCGGTCAAAGTGCGACATTTAGATTTTTAGCCTAAGAAATGGTTCACGGGATGGATCCCGTCCAAGAGGTGGGTGCCTCAAGGGGATACACACAGAACAATCAGACCTCGTCCTTCAACCCTTCATGGGTATCTCCCTCCCTTATGGTGTAGGAACACTTGACTTAAAGGATTTAAAAGTTCCCTATTTGTCAACTTCTAATGTTTTACGATGTGAGAACCAAATAAAGGGGAGTTATTTCGATGCCTATCCCTAAGATCCTACCTAGACTAAAACATTTCTTTTGGCACCTCCTGTGGAGGAAAACTTAGTGAGCTTTTAGAAAAAATTTAGATGTGGTTGTTTGAGAGAGTGGGGGTGTGAACCAATCTCATTGAAATTAAATGGGAGTAGATAGTTTCATCAAGAAAAGGGTGGGGTGTTTCGGAATGCCTTTGGAGGAAACTTACTTCAACCTCCATGATTCAAGATGAAAAATATGTGAGTAAGTAGTGACTTTGTGTGTGAACAAGTAAACGAGTGCCAAATTTTTAATAAGTCAGTTGTCACCTTCCAGCATGTGGACTTCGTGTGGTCCTTACAAGTCTTGATTACCTAATTTACTAGATGTCATTGGTACAACCTTGTGGAATTTTAAAGCCCCTAGATAACTAGCATGTGGACATGTGGGTCCTTACCAATACTTTAAATCCCTAGTGTGATTTAATCTAATAAAGATTCAATAACTATCCTAGATTGTGGACATGTGGGCACGTATGGGCCCATTACAAAACCTTTAAACTTCCCTAGTGATATAATCTAAGAAATCAGTTTCAAAACTATCATATCTTTGTAGCATGTGGGCATGTATGGGCCCTTACAAATTTAAGATGTGTTTGAAAAGAAACTAAGAGGAGTCTTGAGGGGGTTGTTGTCCTCTCCTAAAGATTTTGTCTTTTAAGGGAGATGAAATTTTCCCTCAATCATTTTTATGATTCTCAAGATCGCTCTATGGTGCGAGAGAAGAGCATACTCAAATATTGACGTTCATTTTCTGGTCCCAATGCAAGTGGTTATATTTGTGATATAGAATGATTCCAACTTATCTTTAATCAAAGCAAGCCATCCATTGGGAAAAATGAAATAAAAAAGAGGATAAATGGATTTTAACCCTCCTAAGTGCCTATGTTCTGACTAACCCTTCATGTGGAGAGGGAATCTAAGTGTGGTGCATATTACAATTTGCATAGAATCAATCTTAAGAAGGCTATGGGCCTTCAACATATCACAAAAACCCTTACAATGTATGATTTTTTGGAAAGATGCACGGTTATCAAAGTAGACAGAGGCACATTTGGAGCCAATGAGCAAATAAAAAATAACCTTTTGACACAGGTTCGCAGAATGCGCTAAGCAACACAGTGAGTTTAGTGCACGTGCTCGAAAGACGCACCTGTGGGTCAAAAACCCCACGCACTTTCTGTTACATGGTAGGGAAGAAAATTTCGGATGAAATTCTCTCAGCTCAGCTCCGAATTTAGCTTCTTGTAGGTAGGATTGGGCCAGTTATGGTTCCTGCAAGTTAAATAAACCAAAAATAAGTGCTCAAACAATCCAAATGGTGAGGAAATTGATACCTATCCTCAGTGGAGTCACCAATCTGTTGCGTCCCTTTCATCACCTAAATGAGAAAAATAATTACACTTACAAGTCCAATTGGGTTAGCTGGACAAGACAACAGTGAATGAAAGAGTTAGAAACATCAGGCATGAGAAATAAAAAAAAGACTAAGATAATGATAATAAAAGAAACTAAACTAGAATGCATAAGGGAAATAGATCAAAAATTAAACAACATGCATGCCACCAATGGAGAAGTTGTATTAGTGGGAAAACACCAAAGAGAAAGGGAGACTTATGGGTCTCCTCTTCCTTCAAGGGAGGGCTCTTGAACCCCCAATGATTGAGCTCTTCTTACAAGTATCAAACTAGAATTAAATGGTGAAGAAATACAAAGCTCATTCACTCAAGAGGTGATGTGAATGGTTAAATGAAATGGTGCTTGTATGCTCTAGTGAGGAAAGAGGTTCCTCTAAGAGAATATAGGCAGCATAAGAATACAAATGAATTCTTGGAAATATAGTGCACCCATGGCCTATTTTTATAGAAAAGCTTTGAGGCATTATTGAACCAATATTTAGTGTGAACAAGGGGCTCTTTAGGGCACACTTAGGTCTTTTACCACCCCCCCACTCAGATTCAGATCGGATTTGGATGTTGAATCCACTTGGGAGATGAACTATAAGTGGGTGTGTAATGATCCCCTCCACCAACCTGAGGCCAGGGTACGCCACTCCAGAGAAACCACTCATGCTCTGATGCCAGTCGGTAACATTCCCAACCATCAGGCCAGAACATGTTATTCTAGGGAACATCTTTCGTTCCCATACTACGGAACATACAGTAGCATACCCAGTAGTCAACTAAGCAATTCCACCTAAATTTACTTTTTAGACTGCATGCAACTAAACATATACATAAAGCACGCTCGCGGAAGATTTACATCTAACATAACAAACAATTACTTTCTGTAACATGACTTTTATATTACAAATAACAGTAATTACTGATATGCATCATTTACAGGAAATTACCCATAAGCACACAAGCATTCATAGTCACATATATGATAAAATCATAACATGGGCATGTAAATAACAATCGGAATATCCATATTTCATAAAATTGGTACTCATCTTAGAAAGAATGTCACCAACTTCTTACAAACCGTCCATGAACCTTCCATCCATAGATTACACTGTTCATCACTCTCAACAGTGAATCACCCCCGAGCTGGGACTAAACTCCACCCAAGGTAAAGGGATTCCTATCCAGGCTAAGGCTCATGGACAATAGGAAATACTTTGTCTCAGGTACTCACTCAACTAATAGCCTACAACCTCTCATTCCCCACATGCATGTCCCACCCAAGGAAGTGTCCCCCTTCTCTCCTCAATAGTCCCTCGGCTGCCCCACTTCCCTTCCAGGGCTTCAACAACAAGCCGGATCAGACGTCTCAGAGCATTGTAGCTGCATTTTAGCACCTACGAAAATCAATCCCCAACAATTCTCTTTCCCAAAAAACTTCTCAGGTGCCTGACAACCTACTTCTTCAATCCCACTCCAAGCTAACTAGGTACACCAACCAAAAGGGACAGGGAAACAGGTTTCGGAAAGGTGGAATGGTTGTCTCAAGGATAATGGAATATATGAGTGAAAATGGTCATGGAGTCATTGACTGGATAACTAAGTGTGTTTTTGGGATCATTGTGAACTCTCTGTCAAAACAATGGTCAGCCTGATGGCTTTCCCTTCCCTTTTTCCCATTTGTAAACTATCTGTGAAAAATCCCCCTTTGAGCTAAGTTTCCCCACGATATGAATGCATGTCCCCAACTTGACACTTGTCATATCGGAAGTTACTTTTGTCCACTTGTCCCCAAATTTAGAACTTAGGATAAATTAATTATCCATACTTTATGTTTTAGGAAATATTAATATAATGTTCCCTTGACTTTTGGCCCTCCCTTTCCCTAACTGGTGAAGTTCAGTCACCCATCTCTTTTATCGTGGTCGGTCTGCACGTAGTGATGTATTTTATAAATCATGATTCAAGTACAAAGTAGGCGCATTGGCCCTTAACATCTAGGCGCGCTAGCCTAATTCCAAGACATAAGAATTTTGGCTTATAATACTGGCTCACCAGCCTATAATGCATATTATATACACAAAGGTTCGCTAACCTTAATATTGCACACACTTAGATACTGCGTGTTGTATCCTCTGTCTTTAAGGTTGCACGCACCTTAGTTACTGGGTGTGGTATTCAGAAATGTGCACATTACATCCCTTTACTGTGTGGTATATGCACACACCATGCCATGAAAGGTGTATTACAAAAATTATTTCTAAACATCTCACTAGCTTAAATATACTTGGATTATATTTAGATTTGGGTTCAGCCGAGGCATATTACAATCCCCTCCCCTTATTGATGCATTGTCCTCAGTGCATCATGTACCCATATACAACAAAATTCTCAAAATTATTCAAAAAGGTGTGGGTATTATGTCTGCATTTCATCCTCATTCTCCCAAGTATAATCTTCAGGCCTGCGCCAAGTCCATTGGACCTTTACAAGCCCTATGGCTCGATTCTGGAGTTGTTTAGTTTTTAGATCCAGGATGTGCACCAGATGCACTTGGAAAGCGCCTTCTTGCTCCACCTGAATAAAATTCCAATCAATAACACGATTAGCATCGGGTATACATTTCTTTAGAAATGATACATGGAAGACATTATGAACAGACATAGAGGCAGGCAATGCAATTATATAAGCAACTGGACCAATCCTCTCTAGGATTTCAAATGGTCCACAAAATCTGGCTGCCAACTTGGCGTAGCTTCCCAGCTTCAGAGAACTCCTGTTAGCTTTTACTTTCAGGAAAACATGATCACCCACTTTGAATTCTATGTGGATTCTGTTTTTATTAGCATAACCTTTCTGTCTGTCTTGGGCAGTTTTCAAATTCTGCTTAATTTTTGACATCTGGTCCTCCATCTCCTTGAGCAACTCTAGCCCAAATATTGTTCTATTAGCTAGATTATCCCAGCTTAATGGAGTATTGCACCTTCTATCATAAAGTTCTTCAAATGGGCTCATTTTCAATGATGCCTGATACCCATTGTTATAAGCGAATTCTACTAAATGTAAGTAGTCTTCCCATTTTGATGGTTTGTCCATCACATACATTCTCAACATATCTTCTATCACCTTGTTCACTCTTTATGTCTGTACATCAGAATCAGGATGGTAAGTTGTACTAAAGTTCAAATTCGTTCTGAATCCTTTCAACAATCCTTTCCAGAAATTCAAGGTGAATTTCGAGTCTCTGTCAGACACAATCATTTTAGGAATTCCATGCAATCGTGCCACTTCCTTCATGAAAATATCATTGCTTTGTGAATAGTTTTTAGTGGAATAAAATGGGCATCTTTTTTAAGCTTGTCCACCACTACCATAATCAAATCATGTAGCTTGCCTATTTTGGGCAATCCCGTAATAAAATCCATTGTCACCACTTCCCACTTCCATTCAGGAATGGGCAAAGGTTGTAGCAATCCTGTTGGGTGCCTATGCTCTGTTTTAACTTTCTGGCATTCCATACACCTAGCGATGTATTCTACAATTTCTCTCTTCATACCTGGCCAAAAGTATTGGCTCTTGACCACTGTTACAGTTTTCTGATATCCAGGGTGTCCTGCATAAGGAGCGTTATGCATCTCATGCAAAATTATACGTTTCAAGTCTTGGACATTTGGTACAAAAATTTTGTTCTTGTGCAGTAGTATTCCATCTACTCCCAACTTATAAATATCCATCTTCTGTGGTGTCTTACCTTGCTGTAGTTTTTATATCAATTCTTTATACTGTAGATCTATATTTGAAGCCTCCAGAATTTTTCTTTTAACATCAGTCTGGTACATGCTGATTCTTGTAGCACGTAGTTCGTGCACCCTCCTACTGAGTGCATCAACCACTTTATTTTCTTTCCCTTTCATATGATTTATATCAAAGTTATATTCCCTTAGAAATTCTAACCATCTGCTTTGTCTAGCATTTAGATTTGGCTGATCAAATAAATATTTCAAACCATTGTGGTTTGTTCTTAACTCAAACCTTTTTCCCATGAGGTAGTGTCTCCATTTCCTAAGGGCATGCACTATGGCTGCCAACTCCAAATCATGAATGGCATAGTTTCTTTCATGCTCTTTCAACCTCCTTGATTCATAACATATCACAAATCCATTTTGACTAAGGACTCCATCCAGTCCTTCATTACATGCATATGTGCATACAATGAAATCTTCATTTGGGTCTGTGATCCTTAGTATTGGAGCACTTGTCAATAATTTTTTCAAATGTTGGAAACTCCTTTCACAATTCATCGTCCACTAAAACTTCATACCTTTCCTTTGCAAGGAAGTGATTGGGTGTGCTATCTTCAAGAATCCTCCAATGAATCTCCTATATTAGCCTGCAAGGCCCATGAAAGATCTGACCTCTGTCACATTATTTGGTGTTGACCATTCTCTAATGGCGTCTACCTTCGTAGGGTCCACTACTATCCCATCTTTTGAGATGATATGCCCCAAGTAATGAATTTGTTTCTGATAAAATGAGCACTTGCTCAATTTGGCATACAACTGATGTTCCCTTAATACTTGCAACACCATCCTCAAATGATGTTCATGCTCTTCCTCTAACTTGGCATGTATAATAATGTCATCCAAAAAGACAATGGCAAACTTGTTCAAATACTCTCAGAAAACACCATTCATTAAGCACATGAAAACAACTGGTGCATTTGACAATCCAAAAAGTACCACCG
This sequence comes from Picea abies, assembly GCA_900067695.1. Classification (NCBI taxonomy): domain Eukaryota; kingdom Viridiplantae; phylum Streptophyta; class Pinopsida; order Pinales; family Pinaceae; genus Picea; species Picea abies. The sequence goes on from CBVK0101227944.1 coordinate 18,257, forward strand.
TGAACTCATAATGACCATACCTTGTCCTAAAGGTGGTCTTGTTGATATTATCTTCTTTAATTCTTACCCGATGGTATCCTGATCTGAGATCTATATTTGAAAATATCCTTTCAACCTTCAATTGATCGAAGAGGTCATCAATCCTTGGTAGAGGATATTTGTTCTTAACAGTCACTTTATTCAATTTTCTAAAGTCAATGCACAATCTTAACGTTCCATATTTATTTTTCAAAAAAAAGACTGGGGCACCCCAAGGTGATACACTTGGGCATATATACCCCTTCTTCAGAAGTTCTTCAAGCTGCATTTCCAACTCCTTCAATTCTGGTGTACTCATCCTGTAAGGAGACTTTGATACTGGCGTTGCTCCAAGCATCAAATCTATAGAGAAATCAATGTCTCTCCTTGAGGGTAGTCATGGTACTTCCTTGAATACATCTTCAAACTCTTTTAGGACTGCATAATCCTCCCAATTTGGTACCTTGTCCTTAGGTGTCTTCTCCATATGAGATGCAAATATTTGACATCCTCTTCTATAACATTTCTTCAACTGCAATGATGAAATTTCTCTAACAGTTACTACCCTGGGAATTCCCTGCACTTTCCTTTGGTTCCCTTCTTCATCCAATCAAGTGAATGATTTGTTATGACAATCCAATAGAGCATGATGTAGGTCCAACCAATCCATGCCATTTAAACAGTCATAGGAACCTAAGGGTAAGATGCTCAAATCTGCCTTGGTATATAGTCCATTCATGTCTATGAGGCAGGACTTAACCATCTCATTAACTTTTCTTCTGGCTCCTGTAGCCAGTTGAACCAACCGGGATTTCCCATGCTTGCTTCTTGGTAATTGCAAACTTTCCACCATCTTTGGTTCTATATAACTATGGCTAGCTCCTGAATCAATTAAAATAACAAGGGTTTGGTTGTTGATCATACCTTCCACTTCAATCATGTGGGACTGATACTCTGCTTTCTTGTTGTCTAGGGCTGCATAAATCCTTAGCACATTTCTGCCCATGTCCTCTATTGTCTCAGCTCGTTGTACATTTTGAGTTGTCCTACCTTTTTCTCCTCTGTGAGGACAATCTCTGAACCTATGGTCTCCTTTACAACCCCAACATTGCATAGGTGGATGTCTTGGCCCTTGACTCCCTGTGTCAATCACTCTGGTTTCCTTATGTGTTTTCTTCCATTGTGGATTATTTCTGAAAAATGGTGGCTTAGCTCCCTTCTTCCTCTGATCCATCTTGAATTTCTTATTGTCTACCCAAGCCTTTTGGAAAGTTGGTCTTGCTTTCAACTAGTCATATAAGCATTTATCTCTCCTTATGGTCTCTTCTAATGTTTTGGGATCATCATACTGTATGTTGTCACTGATGAAGGATGGAAATCCACTTAAGTACCATTGAATCTTGACTGTCTCATCCTTAATGAAAGAGACATACTTCAACAGCTCCAGAAACCTTCTCTCATATTCATCTATGGTCGTACTTCCAAGCTTGAGTTCAAAGAACTCTTTCATTTTCTTGTCATAGTGTCTCTTGGTCAAGTATTTATTCTCAAAATACTTCTTGAATTCTCTCCAAGTAACACTTTTCTCTACAATGTGTGGTACTTGCACAAGTTGATCCCACCACATGGAGGCCTTTCCTTTGAGTTGATAGATAGAAATGCTACCTTCAACATAAGAAGAATAATTATGCAATTGAAAATACCTCCTCATGCCTAGAAACCATGTTTCGACATCTTCATCCTTCTTGTGCTCACCATCAAATGTAGGAGGTTTGATTTTGTTCATTTCTCATCGCAGCTCATCCACCCTAGATCTCTTATACCTTCTGATAGGGGATAGACTTGAGTTGTTGCCTGCTCTCTTATGGGAATGCCTATGGGGGTGATGGTGATGTTTACTAGCACTTTTTACTTCTCTCTTCTCCTCTGAATAATTGTGACTCTCAGATCTACTTGAGTCACTCTCCTTGACCAATTTATTATCTATTTTGTTCAAACCTTCCAATAGTTTCATGTTGAAGTCATTATGTTTCTCTTTGTCTTTCATAAGCCTTTCATTATCATATTTATGGCTTTGGACATCCTTCTGCAAATTCTTAATGGTCTCAACCATATTCATATCTTCATTCCTTTCTTCTCCATGTCCATTGGAGTTCCTTCCTTCCATGCCCAAATGAACATCCATCCCTCTGCTCTTCTCTGGATGACTCTGATTCTCCTATGCCTTTTCCATTCCTACAGACTCTGCATTGGTCTGACCTAACCGAGTTGTTGTTAATTCTGTAAAATGTGCAGCCATCGAAACTAATCATACTAACCAATCAAAAATTCATGAGAATATGCACCATTTCAATTCAACATACACATCAACATTATCACTCCTGGTTTCCTAGTGTTATCACCACGACAATTCTAGATGAGACCCAAGTCTCGAGAACGCTGACGCGCAGTGTCTTCCGAGATACACTTGCGCAAGAAGGTGGTTTTGTCGAAACCACTTTCACTAGGATGCAGTGTTATGTGTCTCAATCATGTCAAATCCACTACTCATGGAGTGGGAGATGGCTAGTCATATCACTGTGCTCCATTCGTTTGGTACTTTCCAGCCATATGATGTCAGTTGAACACCACCATGTAACGAACTCAAAAGCTAATCATTCAAAATAGATTGGTCGAGCATGGAAACCCAACGCTCCGTGTACGTAATCTGTCTGCTCGACTTCCTACTCTCTGTAAAGACACATTTCGGTATCCCCAACCTAAGATACATGGACAAAGCTAAGTCGAGTGAAACTGGTTATTCAAGCAACATGCTAGGCTTTCATGTGAATAAGAAGGAAATTATCCTCGTGCACCTTCTAGCAACTAAGTTCCACACAGAGCTAGTTATAGAATCGCGATTGGAAGTCAAGATGAATCCCATTATAAAGGATTTAGTCATCAACAAGCGAGCCTCTAAGAAGAAAAGGAGTAAGCAACATAAGAAGGAGGAATCTACAGTTAAAGCGGTCGAAAGTGTTGGAGAAAATCAACCGGTCTGGTTAGACTCCTCTTTAAAGGTGAAGATCGCTAAGATGAAGTAAGTCTTCAACAAAAATAAGCATTTCTCAGCGAATTTTGAACAGCCGGTAGCGGAGTTAAAAAGTACAAGAGATGATAGGCCTATTCTTCAACAGTCCTTTCTACAATAGGCTAATTGTTGTCATAACCCTTTTGTAATTTTGTAATTAATATGATTATATAAATACAGAAACATATTTTAGACTGTTTTATTACAATTTCTATCTGGTGATGTTATGACTCTTGTTTTCTTTTATAATAAGTTTTTATTTTAATATTATATTTTATTTTTATCTGTCTAAATCGAAAGAAATTAAAATTTGAAATTATTTTTAATTAATGCTTCAATGCGGTTATGTGTTTATGTTTCTTTTATTATTATGCAATTTAAAATCAGACTCCTCGCCTTCAAGCGACTTCATGTACATTAACTTGACTTGTTCATTCATATTATTGTGTATAACAATATTACAAGGTAAATGCTTCTCCACGCACCTAAATCTACTATGCATTTCTTCTTCGTCGTACCAACTACTTACATGCACTATTCTGGCATTGTGCGCCAATATCCACTGCGCACGGTTTCGATACTATGCACCAATATTCCACATGCATTTTCTTCCTATGCATGTCGCATGTCAAGTTTAACATATTCCTTTGCACTCAAATATCTGCGCATACTACTGAATACAACGTTGCGAAACAACTTATACTCATACTTATGTGCATACCAACAAAACTCCTCTGCGTTTTCACACCCCATGTGCACCTTACTATGTGTGTGCTTACCGCGCAAGGCTAATCTCAGCACGTTCATATACACATAATAATCTTCCACACTATGCCACAATTTACCGTGCACACTGGCATGCCACAGTTTCCCGCGCGGTACCAAATTTACCACGCGCACCAATACGCCAACATTTTCCAAGGACACTCTATGACTCTTATGGTCACTTCAAAGTTACTTTTCTGTGAATATTCACTTCGATTGCACCCTTCTAGTCCATCCAAGCTCAGTGTTGAACCGAGGCTCTGATACCATACTGTAATGATCCCCTCGACCAACTTGAGGCCGGGGTACGCCACTCCAGAGTAACCACTCATGCTATGATGCTAGTCAGTAACATTCCCATCCATCAGGCTGGAACATGTTACTCTAGGGAACATCTTTCATTCCCATACTACGGAACATACAGTAGCATACCCAGTAGTCAACTAAGCAATGCCACCTAAATTTACTTTTTAGACTGCATGCAACTAAACATATACATACAGCACACTCGCGGAAGATTTACATCTAACATAACAAACAATTACTTTATGTAACACAACTTTTATATTACAAATAATAGTAATTACCGATATGAATCATTTACAGGAAATTACCCATAAGCACACAAGCATTCATAGTCACATATATGATAAAATCGTAACATGCGCATGTAAATAACAAACATCATATCCATATTTCATAAAATTGGTACTTATCCTAGAAACATTGTCACCAACTACTTACAGAATGTCCACGAACCTCCCAGCCATAGATTACACTATTCATCACTCTTAAAAGTGAATCACCCCTGAGCTAGGACTGAACTCCACCCAAGGTAAAGGGATTCCTATCCAGGATAAGGCTCATGGACAATAGGAAAGACTCTATCTCAGGTACTCACTCAACTAACAGCCTACAATCTCTCATTCCCCACATGCCTGTCCCACCCAAGGAAGTGTGCCCCTTATCTTCTCAACAGTCCCTCGGCTGCCCCACTTCCCATCTAGGGCTTCAACAACAGGCCGAACTAGAAGTCTCAGAGTTTTGTAGCTATAGTTTAGCACCTACGGAAATCAATCCCCAACAATTCTCTCACCCATAGAACTTCTCACGGGCCTGACAACTCGCTTCTTCAATATCGCTCCAAGCTAACCAGGTTCACCAACCAAAAGGGACAGGGAAATAGGTTTCAGTAAGGTGGAATGGTTGTGTGACATCCCCAAAAACATAAAGTATTTTTGAAATTTAAAATTTGTTGGAAAATTTTTCCGTTTTTAGTAAATTCAAATTTGGAAAAAAAATTCCATTTATGGCAATTCCGAATTTCCAATTTGATAATTGTAATAAATTATTATGACTGTTGGATAGAGATTTGATTTGACCCAACTTACTATTTAACTGTGACACTTGTATGAAAACAAAATATTTTATATTAATTGCAGGAGGACAAATGGAACAACCATGTTAAAAATCAGCTGACCATGACTCCATGAGTGGGGAACATGTTGGAACTACCTCTAGGATGATTTCTACAAGTGGAAAATCAGATATTTGGCCATTGGTAGACCCTGAAAATCAAGGATGTAGAAAGATGTGAAAATTCCCAAGGGGGAAGAAAGATATAGGCAAAATGAATTGTTTTATTATATAGCATATGTGAGGAGGCAAGACGTTGCTTAGTATGTTGGGGAAAAGAGACTATTGATTTTTCTTGTTGTTATGAACACTACTGATTGAGTGTGAGGGAAGAGGAATCTGCTGGAGTTGAAGGACATTGTTGAGGAGGAGTTTTCCAAGTTCTCCCTCATGGATGTATGGTCAGGCTAAGGGGTGAATCGGGAAAGTGATTTGGCTTCCCTATTCTATGGTTGGGAGGAACGTGGTTGTTCCTTTTGTTTTCCAGCGAATTGATTCAGATATGTTATCCTAATCCTCCTTTTTTTAAATCATTACATTGTTAAATGGCTAGTGTAATGCATCTGTTAATTCTGAATTGAATAATATTCTGGACGAAAGATCGAATCGAATGTTGTTATCTCTGTTGTATCTTATTACTGGGTAAATACTAATTTCCATCAATCCACTAGTTGCGAGAATATGCCTGGTTAAGTCCCGAAAGAATAATTTATGTGGGTTAGTTTATTGTTGTATTAGAGTGAAAGCGGTAGGTGAATCCCCACAACCAAATGGTACTTACAGAATTGTACTAATTAAGTGTGCAGTGCAAATGGGAATTGAATAACGAAAATATATATATAGAGAGAGAGAGAGAGACGTATGTTTACTTTCCTGTAGGTTACGATACACACAGAAATATAATATGTAAATGAGATCCCTTTCTTATACATATTAAATAGTTATGATTTAATAGGGGATATCTGGGTATGAAAACACCTAGGATATAATTATGTATGGAAATAACCAAACGAATTGCAAAATTCTCTACAAGAAATTATACAGTACACAGATTATAAATATTTCAATAGGTATTCATAAGAATTTGTAAGCTGACTAGGTCTAGTTAACTACATGTTAAAGTACTGGAATAAATTGGAAATAACACCACTTAACACAGAGAAAATTCTGGAACTAAATACAAAGGGAGCGAAGGCCCCAAATGAAATCTAAGATATTCTGGAACCCTTAAGGTTTATATATTTTCTGGTAAAATTCACAATTTTATAAACAACAACAGAAATCGCCTCTGTATCTGTAATAGTCTAATAAGTAATGAAATAAAAAAGGGAGAAAACAACAGACTCTACTCGATTACAATGAAGTTTTTTTCCTTTAAGAAGTTACATTGATATTAGAATAAATTACTAAGCTTTGACAGTAAGCAATTTAACCGTTCTGTACTTTTTTCACCTTCATCACGCGACATACAAAGAGAAGAATCTTGAACCTTGAATAATTAAATACAAGCAAATCAAGAGCCCATAATTAGGGTATGTCTGAACTACATAGCTTTTGTAATTATAATTAATCTATATTGTATATTATTACAATAATTGTTTGCTTGCTAAATAAGAATCGATCTTCAAACTGGGTACATTATGGTTTTAGGCCAAGAAACTTCAACTTTTGCATCTGGGACAATTAAATCCTGAAGGGTTTTGTTTTAAGGAACTCGAGTACCTTTTCCCATGAAAAGATGGTCGAAGTTCTGAAGGTTCGGAGACTTCTATCCTGCAAGGAAACAAGAAATCGTCATTAGCATTTGAGATTGGATAGTAAAGTGTTTATAGCGAACCAAATTTAAAAAAAAAAAAAAAGGAATAAAAATCGGAATTATACTTAACTTGGTTATAGCACAGGCCATCCCTTGCATCATAACAAAGCAATTCACCCTCGAACTTGATGGGGAAAGGAATCCAATATCGATCTGATGGGTACCTCGCAAAAACAAATTAGAGGCACCATCATTAGGACGTATTGTATATAGCCCTCAAAAACTTACTCACTGAAGTAAAACAGAGAAAGACTGTTAGGGTTTAAATTAATCAAGAACTACAACATGAAACTCAGTATGTAGATCTGACCAAACCCGAGAATCCAACAAAATAGCAATCACGCTTTTTCTTAATGATATAAGTTCCAGGAATTGTATTATCATTTTATTATATTGCCAAATGTATTTCTTTAGAATTGTTTTAGACATAGAGTTACCCTCTGCCTTACTTACTGAACGAAAATCCCTTTCACATATCTCTCAAACTCATGGTTGGTCGGTCACGAGTTATATTTTTCTCTCAACATTCAAAGACTTTTTCTCGACAGGACTCTATCCTAGCAAGTTTTTATTCGGATATTATTATTAGGGTGGAAATTTGTACATGGGTCCAAAACCTAGATAACATGAGTTTTTGAAAGGGTCAAACCGAAAGACGAAAAGAAGGATACGATGAAACCATCAATGAAGCACAACCCCGTAGCCCGCTAGATAGACTATGCCAAGATGTAGATATAGGAGTAACGAAAGTACACCGAAGAGGACCCTAAAGGGTTTGGAGTCTTTCATTACTAAAGGGAAGTTTCCCCAGTAGCATTCGTAACTAGGATTGTAAGACAACTAACAAGCCACAGGAAGTAAAATGTCAAAGGATAATCATAACCAGAGCTATAATAAAAAAGAACTCTTCCACTTTAAGGAAATCCCAGTATTTCTTTCAAAATTTTTAAGGTTACAGGAGGGTCGCGAACTTACCAGATTGAACAGGTAGGGACGCCTGGTTTCCACCTGGTGGGTACCTCTGCGCGTTCAAAGCTTCCCTCGCGAGGAAAATACAGAGGTGTCTGTGGGAAAAATAAAACGAAAAGACTATGAGAATGCCGGTGGAATGACTTATAAACCTAAAGTGCCCTTAATGCATAGAGTAAAGGAGGCCAGTACGATGGAGGGTGTTATCACTGAAATTTTGTCTACAAATGGTTACAAGAATTCAGCATCGCCAAATAGTTATGAGGTCACCCATGGACCAAAATTACCACAAAATCATTTCCAAAGGGTAAAAAACTATACAACCA
>CBVK0101227948.1:0-13772 GCA_900067695.1 Picea abies
TAGAAGGAAAAGTATAAGTAAGAGGCTGGGGTGCACCTATTACTCATTCTAGTTTTGGATTAGCATTTTCTATTGCTCTTGAGCATTTAGTTTGGGGGTTTTGCTGTACAAACCCTTGTGAGCAACTCAGTGGTGAAATATCCACTCACCTTGTTCCACAGCTTGGTCTTGGGGATGAAATACTCCTCCACACCATTCTAGTCTCAGCCCATCTCCATCTAGCGCTTCAGAAGGTAGCAAGTCATATTTTTCTTGTGTTTCCATCAAGGGCGCACCATCATCTAGAGGGAGGTTTGATCCAACTTATCTTGAGGGCCTGGGGACATTCCGACAGTTGGGTTTTTTTTGTAGGGGAAGGACCATCAGTTTGAGGGATTTTATGGAGGTTTATAATCATTCTACATTTGTCTATAGATTGGGACTTCTTGGAGCCATAGGGGACATCCTGTAATTCAGTAAAACTTAGATCTAGGGAGATCTGCTTGAGATCTGAGTCCGAAACTTCTCCCATGGGATTCTCATATCCCAATCTATATTCTTGGAGAGTTTCAGAGCATTTGGAGGCCTCCTTCATTAGGGATGAACTAGCTAGGGTTTCAGTCATCGAGTGGGACACTCCATTCAGTGGGAAATTCAGATCTATGGGGTTTGAGAGTGGATTTGGGAATTTGGAAATCTGGGTTGTCCTTACAGTTGCCCAATCTATCATTTGGCATATTTCTCGGGATGATTGGACACTTTTGGTAGCAGGGCATAATTATTAAGTGCTTTAACATTCTAGCAGGACATGGCACTTTCCATCTTGGAGGTTGAGCATTAGTACGGCTCAGATCTTCTTGATTCAGTCTTCATTGTATATCCAGCCTTTGGAGGCTTATTTTATATTGTTGGGAGCATTTCGTAGTAGCTCATATCTATTACTTGTACGACCATCTGATGTTTATGCCAGATTAGACATCTATTGTATTGATCTTACATTGCTCATAATAAAAAGGTAAGATCTTTGCTTGTGCTTCTACATCTTGAATATATTGTGATCTCCATGTGTTGATGAATCTTGTATGCACTTAATAACTCAATAAATTAGTAGTAGTTCGTGATTCCAAGAAAGAATTTGGCTTGGGATCATTACACTCCGTGATCTACCTTCCAATGGTTAGATTGTTTCTTGAAGGACTTACTCTAATACCAATTGTTGGAATACTGAGAGGGGGGGGTGAATCAATATGAGCTCTTTTTACCACTTTCAATCACAATATTCAAACTTATACTTTATCAACAATATATCATTTATTATTGCATCCAATATATCATGACCATATAACCATAATCAGTACAAATAAAAAATATCGAATTAGATACAAGATACAACAGAATTTCCGTGGAAACCAAAATGGGAGAAAACCATATAATTCTTTCTTATATATATCAATAATACATTCCTAGGAAAAACCAACAGGAAGGAGGAACCAACCCCCTGATTTATAGGAACCAATCTGAAGGAAGCACCAACTCCCTAAGTTCTTCGACACTAACCAGAAGGGATGCTACAACCCCTTGATTTATAGGCACCAACCTAAAGGAATCACCAACTCCCTGAGTTCTTTAGCACCAATCGGAAGGAGGCTACACCCCCTAATTTATAGGCACCAACCTAAAGGAAGATCCAACTCCCTAAGTTCTCTGGCACGAATCGAAAGGAGGATACAACCCCCTTTCATTGCCCCATCTTGTTTCCCTAAAATATAAGTGTAAACTCACTATCACTACCATTGATACTGTCACTTCCATTTTCACCGACACATCAACTAGCCTGTCACTATCACATAAAACAACTTGTCATTGTCATTGTCACATAAACCAACCTATCATTTTCACGTCAACTTGTGACTACCACTGTCACATCAACCAACCTTTCACTGTCATTGTCACATCAACCAACCTATCATTGTCACTGTCACATCAACCTGTGACTACCACTTTCACATGAATCAATCACTATAAACCTATCACTCTCATTATCGCAGTCACAATCAATGATATACCATCATCAACTAGATCCACTCACATGGATACCAAAGCCATCACCATACCATATACATCAAGCAAATACCAAAACCTGTACCATGCCATGTACATCAATCATGTATATCAACATGTACCATACCATGTACATCAACCTGTACCATACTATGAATTAACCATATACCATTCCAAGTACATCAATCATTTATCATATCAATTACATCAACCATGTTTCATAGGGTATCATCAATGAAGTTTCAAGATAACCAAGATGCTAAGGTATCAAGATAACCAATATGTGCTTCTAATCAATGTACCATAACATCACCAATGTGTACCTCAACATGTACCAATATCACCAAGACATGCCTCAAGCATGTACCACAACATGGAATGCATGTCCCTAAAACCATGTTCCATGAGAATATGATAACATCCATAAACCATGTACCAAAAGATACCATCAAACATGTACCATATCACTCATATACCATACATCCAACCAACCATATGCCTTTAAAAATGTATCATACCATCACTAAGTTGTTACATGCATAATAACTACCATGACATGCCTCAAGCATGTACCATAACAACATAAGACTCAAAACTAACACATGTTCATACCTATGATCTTGTAGCAAACCTAATCCACAATAATATTGACCTGTATCTTTTCCTTAGTCCTCAACAACCTCACACTAGCATTTTCCCAATTTTATCTTAGCCTTCTGAGACTAAGACCTATTGTCTATCAGGGCCTCGAGTGATGAGCCCTAGACAACTTGCAAGGGTTCCTCGTGGGACACTAGCTGTATGACCCGTGGGGGTCATCCAAACTAGGGTTTTCTTGTAAAAACTCACTCTCCTCTGCAATCCTGAAAATACCCTACTTCTCACTCTTTCATTGCCTCAGATTTCTCCATCGCAAACTCACTAATAGATCAATTACTCATATAGAATATATTCAATAGAATAGGTGTGTGAATGTGCTTATGAGAGACTTCTTGAGGTGTATATATAATTTTTCTAATTAACCTCTTTCCTTAACTTTAGTGCTTCTTGAAATTGCTTGTTACAACCACTTTACCCTTTCATTAATTACTTGTAACTGTTTAAGGGCTTCGTAACCCATCTTTGGGGCTTCCAAATTCATGACCTCATAACTCCTCAACCATGAGGAACTACGTGATGTTCCACCTACCATTGGAAATAACATAATGGGGACTATCCATATATGAGTGTGTTACCTACATTTACATTGTCCTTCATGTCCTTATTCCTTAAACAACTGTGGGATTCATGACCACACCTATGGGTTTCTTGTAGACTTATTCAAAGTGTCTTCCCATGAGGGTGATTCTTAGAGATACACCATAAGGGGACCACTTTGGAGACTTCTCCAAATACATCCATCACATATTTTGACATCAATGACAACCAAGTCTCCAACAACATCAATGACAATCAATTGTCAACATATCACAGTAATAACTGACGTTTTCAATAAAACTATGACAATGTGTCTTATGACACTCTCTTGGAAAATTCCAAGTGGCATACAAATGCATCACACACCAAAAAATTCTATGATTGTCAGCATTGCGACGATTATGTGTGAAACACATCTGTTTGGTAGAATCTCTTCACAACTACAATGTGGCATTTTGTTACGTTGGATGTCTGACATACTAATAGTTCCATCGAGAGTGGGATGAAATGGGTTCGAATAACAACTAGAAATTGGTTTGTAGAAATGTAGACAGAAGTCTGTCAAAAGGGTGTTAGAACAATGCCATAAAATGTTCCAAATGTACTAATGGTTAAGACAACTAAAATAAGCAATGTATGTACAAGCTATCATATGCACCTACACACAAATTTAACCCATGAAACTAATAACCCATACTTGTAACCCTCATAATTAAACCATGCATGTACCTATGAGACACACTTAAATGACACACTAACAAACATACCAGCAAATCCATACACTTGTAGAAGTACACCTAATAATTAACATGAGCAATGCACACTACTATTGCACCTACCCAAACATCTAACCCATGAGCTTGCTCCAAATAGTTAACCTATGATTGGTACATCATTCTTTGTTATGTCATATATGGTTCAACGAATGATGTTTTTTATGTTGGAATATAATATTAAAAACAAAAATTATTGTATTTGTTAAAAAATATATATTTATATTATTAAATAATTATAATTATGATTGTTTCTCATAATAAATTAGTAATAAATAAAATTACAAAAATGGAATCCCTAAAATGAAAGGAATAATCTGAAGTGTCCACCTAAGTTAATGTTGTACAATTGGTTATCATTGATGTTGTTGGACAATTGGTATTCATTGATGTCAACAAGAAGTGGTTGTCATTGATGTCAACAAATGTGATGGGTGTATTTGGAGAAGTCTCCAAAGTGGTCCCCTTATGGTGTAGCTTTAAGCATGGCCCTCACGGGAAGATGCTTTGAATAAGTCTACAAGAAACCCATAGGTGTGGTGATGAGGCCCAAAGTTGAATGAGGAAAATGAGGTTGAAGAACACTTCAAGTACATACAAAACCCTCATATATGGATAGTCCTTGTCATGTTGTCTCCAATGGTAGGTGGTACGCCAAGTGGTTCTTCATAGTTAGGGAGATATGCCCTCATGAAGTTGGAAGCCCCAAAGAATGGTTAAGAATCCCCTAATTGGTTGCAAATCATTAATGAAAGTGTAAAGTGGTTGAAACAAGAAAGTTTAAGAAGCCCTAAAGTTAAGGAAAGAGGTTACTTAGAAAAATTATATATACACCTCAAGAAGCCTCTCATAAGTAGATTCACACACACATTCTATTGAATATATTCTATGTGAGTAAGCGATCTATTAGTGAGTTTGTGAAGGATAAATATGAGGTAGTGAAGGAGAGTGAAGGTGAGAGTTTAGATATTGAATGTGTGTGGAGGTTTCTCTGAAGAAACCCTAAATTCTCTGACCGCCGTGGGTCAAACAACTAGTGTCCCATGAGGCACCCCCACAGGTTTTCTAGGGCTCATCAAGCAAGACCCTACTAGAAAACATGTCTTAGTCCCACGAGGATAAGACAGAGTTAAGGAAGGATGCTTGCACTAGGTTGTTGATGCCCAAGTTGGTTTGTTTGTCTGTGATATGAAGCACCACGCCAATTACAATTTCTGAGGTATGTTTATATGCATGATTTGAATGATATATCATGGTGATATGGTACATGCTTGAGGACTGGTATGGTGATTTGGGCATATGCTAGAGACACATATTTGTGTTGTTGGTACATGGTTGTGGTACACACTTGGTATATGGTGGTACATTTATGAGATGCATGTCTTGGTGATGTTAGTACATGTTAAGGTACACCTTAGTGATGTTATGGTACATTGATTAGTAGCACATCTTGGCTATATTGGTATATTGGTATTGTGGCTATCTTGGTTATACTTGAGGCACTTCATTGATGATATATTATGATGTATGTGATATGGTACATGATTTATGTACTTGGTTTGGTACATGGTTGATACATGATATGGTACATGGTTGACGTACATGGTATGGTATAGGTTTCAGTTGATCCAGATTATTTTCAGCACAAAATGAGAGTGAAGATATAATAAATAAATGTACAGATATATATCAGATATCCAATAATATAATATATATTTATCAGAGATAAAACCATAAACAAAGAGATACCTTAATACACAATTTCTATTAATGAGCAAAATGTACAAAACAATAGAAATACAGAGTGAAAGACTCACTAGAATGGTGGCATCTTATCTATGAGAAGAGATGTGACGGCTACTCACATTCGCAAGAAGATGATTTTTACAATGAGGCTCAAAAGGAATTTTTAACATAAAGTAAATCCAAAACCCTAACCCCGGAAGATGAAAAGCCAACAATTTTGTGGACCTCATTTTGGGTAGTTTGGTGTATCAACTTCCCTGGAGCGTAACGTTGGCATACAATCTTTATTTGGGGCGCATGATAACTCGTTGGAAAGGTATCATCAAGGAGATTAATTTTGGGGGATCAATCAAAGCCTTCTTCTATCATTGTGGTGCTCAATCCTAAAAAAAAATCATTTAGGCCCTCAAAATGGCCCCAGAAGTTTAGGAACCGAAAAACTGCTAAAAATAGTAAATTGCTACAAAATTGTTTTGAGCCAGTTGGAATAGGTAGGCAGCCACTGATATCCACCTAGATCAATCCTCCCTCATTAGGAAGAAATGGACTCCATTGTGTTGATTTCCTGGGGGAGAGGGAAAAGCGTTTGTTGAATTTGCATCTTGATGAGCTGCTTGCCTTGCTAGTGAAGTTGTGTTGCTTAGTTTGTTGAAGGTTGTCACGAACCGGTGGCTGGAAGGGTTGGACCCTTTTAGCCAGTATGGATACATGAGATGGTTGTGTGCAGAAGGAATCCTTTCACTTTTCTTCAATGTTGTTTACCTTCTTCTACTGGACAAAAGGTGTTTGGACTGAGGCTGCAGTGGTGTTCTTTTGTTCACCTTTTCAATAGACTGTGAAGAAGATGAATTTTGTAGTATGAGATACTACCTCTCGGCACTGTTTAAGTGGGATAGTATTCGAAACTACATGTTTTGACCCAAGGGGGGAATTATCCTGTAGAGATGACCCCCAGAGTAATAATGACACTACAACTCATAGATAGCATGGCGCTTCTACATATATGGTTGGCCCAAGAGAAAATCATAGACATCCAGTGGGGAAAAATCACATAATACCTCATCCTTGAAGGGATGGATTCTATATGACAATCAAATTTGTTGGCTGAAATGCAGATCGCCTCCCTCGTGAAGCCACCCGATGTTGTATGGCTATGAGTGTGGTGTTGTTAACAATTCCAACTGTTTTATGAGCTCTGTTGAGATGAGGTTCTTCTAGATTTCACTATAAAAAATAAAATGCAACGGGGTTCCCTTCACCCACACCTGTGAATTAAAATGACACTCCCATTCTTCAAGATCTATTGGTTCTTCTAATTGAATTGTTGCAGTCGCAACATTAGTATTGGGGTCTATGTCAATGATTTATATTTTTCCATTATTTTTTGAATTAGATTCTAAATCAAGGTTCGGCTCCTTCTCTTTGATCTCGGCCAATAATAACTATTTTGAGAGACATTCTTCAGTGTTGTGCCAGGTGTTTTTGTGGAAATCGCACCACATTCTAGTGTCCTCCTTCGTCTTCCCATGACCCTTCATTTCTTGTGGCTTGGATTGGTTTTCAAGAGGTTGTTTGTTAGGCCCGTCTTTATCATACTTTAGTTGTTTTGAATTTATAGACCCGAACTACCATTTTTTATGGTGCCTAAATTTTTGCTCGATTTTGACAGCATAATGATAGGAATCTCCTTGTGATGAGATGTCCATGAAATCCATTTCAGTTTGGATGTACCTATGCAGAGCCCCGTGGTATTTCAGAACCAAATGTCGCTCTGGGTCTTTGATACCCAACTTGGTGTGCAGTATGGAAACTATTTGTGAACTCTGGCACTGTTTTTCCCCTCTCTTTCCATAGTGTGGTCCATCTCATGTATTGGTCGTCATAGTTACCAACAGGGTAATATTTTTCCTTGACCACATTCACAAAAAAATACCAAGTGGGCTCGACCCCATATATTCCATACTCCTCTATGGAACTTTTCTCCCAGTAAGTTTCCCACCAATGTTTGAAATGGGAGAGAGCCTTAAGGAGTCTTAATGTGATATTTTCCCTGTCGGAGAAGTTTTTAACAGAGAAATAACCTTCTAGCATATTTAACCATTTTTCTATGGAATTCACATCTATTTGTCCTTCAAATACGGGAATATCAAAATTAACTTGCACCTTGAAAGACGAGGTGCCTCCAAATTGGTTGCTTGATGAAGACACATCATTTTTTATAGGCAAGCGTTGAAGGATGTGGAAAACATTCTCCATCATTCCATCCATCTATCACGTGAGAGCTTTCTCAAGAAACAAAATAATAGAATCGTCTCCTTTGTCATTTTTATTTTCTTCCTCCATGGAGGGTTTATTGGGAATGTGAGAGAGATTTTCCTTAGGATATACAATCTCAAGACCCAAATTTGTATACTTGGACCTTGTCGGGGACATGCACTAAAAAAAACGATCAAGAGAAGCATGCTCTAATACCACTGATCCAGACTATTTTCGGCATGAAATGAGAGTGGATATATAATACAAAAATGTACATACATATATCAGATATCCAATAATATAAAATATATTTATCAGAGATAAAACCATAAAAACATAGATACAGTAATACAAAATTTGTATTAATGAGTGAAATGTACAAATGATGCCCATGCCCTCCCAACACACCCGCAGCTTGGAAGGTCTACGTCAACTCACAGGATATTTCCTCGTACACAGCCTGAAGAACTCTAAGGCTCTTCCAATTCCCTATTGGGAATTCTGCACCCACAACAATCTCCACGAGATCTCCTCTTTACACTCGGGAGATCGGAACTCGCAACTTAGCGAATCCAATGGTCGAGCGCTGCACTCTCGAATCCCCGAATGTCGATACAGTCAACACTGACCCTTTACTATCGAGGTTTTCTCTATCACGATTTCACCACTCGCGATGTCAAACAACTCACTTTACTGACCCCCGACTCCCGATATGTCGAAACCCCAATGCAAGTGTGAGTTGACTATTCAATGGTCCTTCACTCCATCGACATTTCGGAGTTCACAATATCACGAATCCTAATGCATATGTTTCGGGACTTCTCGCTATGAGACCCCAATAAGGCGTGTCACCTATCCACTTGCCTGCTCCGTTGTGGCCCACACTATTCCCTTTAGTTGTCCAGATATCGCGTATCATGATATTGCGATTCTTGATGCAGTATTACGGGACTTCAACCCACGAAACCCCGATGCACAATTTCACGTGAAAATCTGATGGCCCTTGTGGCTCGGATCTATGGTTCTACCCTCCTGAGCTTCGAACCTTTCCACACTTATGCTATAACTTCCTTGCACCTTTGTGAGATCTCACGGCTCCTGGGATGTCTCGAATTCTCCTCAGAGAATACCGACCATCCATCTTTCCTTGGTGAAATCTATGAAATAACTAAGTTCTCCTCTCCATGGAACTCATTCACCTACACGCAAACCTGCGACGCCTATTTGAACACTCCACAGCACAAACTTCCTATGCTTTCCCTTGGTGATGACTCGAAGGTCCTATAACTCCTGAGCTTTACCAACTTTGCATCCTCTCAGAAACTCTCTTGCTCGCACTCCTTACAGAAAACTTCAGACACTTTCAAGTGCTGAACTCCTTTCGACTCTGCGCACACCTGCAACAGTCCTTCAACTCTTACTTAGGTTCGAAACCCTGAACTTCACTCAGCCTGTGCACTCCTTGCATGGCTCCTGTGCCCAACTGCACCTTTGAGAGAATGAGAACAAAAGCAACCCTATCTAAGCCCTCTGTCAACACACTCCTCAAGGACACTTCAACTGCACTCCTTACAGGAATCGCTGGCTCAGATAGAGAAACAATTGAAACTCATTCCTACTTCCTCTTGGACTTCAATTCAAACATGAAATCATATACACAACATATAAAGAAAATGTATAATAGGAAGCAAACATTTATGAGCATATCATTTAGCATCAATACACAGAGAACAACACAAAACCATGAATTTGAATCAATCTCTTCTATTAATCCAAATTTCTATACATGGGTGTTCTTACACAGCTCTCTGCATGCTCTTTCTCTTCTCAGCAATGCTCATAATCTTCCCATCTATGTTACAATACACAATGAGGGTGTCTATATCCCGTTTCCCTCATGCACTCTCAAACAATCTAATCTAGAATTAAATTCTATCTACTTTACATTAACTATCTTAAATGCCTTCTACCTACTAAGGATCAGAGCTAAAGGCTCAAGGTCTGTTTACATTACATGAGTGCGCCTCATCTTAATGGCTCATTTAAGATCGCGCAACAACTTCCAAGGTGATTTTCAAAATTTGTGCTGGTGCTCGTCCAGCTGTCCGATTGTCTCCGTGCTGGCTCGCTTGATGTAAAGGCGATGCTCCTACATCATACTCGTCGACTTGAAAACTTTCATGGGCTCCTGTCCATGATCTCACACATGCTTTGTCCATGCTTCTGAATCTCCACTTCAGTCTCCCAGCTGGCATCTTCAACTGGATGGTTCTTCCATCTGACTAGATACTCGAAGTATTTCTTCCGTCTGGTCCTCTTGCTTACTCTCTTATCCAGTATGCACTCCATATGTGGCTTATCTGCAACTGGCATCTGTTTTGTCCACTAGATCTCTGGCTACTCATCTCCAGTCTTTGTTTCCTCAACTTTATATGGGTACAAATCAGAGATATTGAATATCAGAGAAATTCTGATCCCATCGGGTAATTCAATCTCATAAGCGTTTGCCCCAAATTTCCTCAAGACACTACATAGTCCGATTTTCCTCATTTTCAACTTATTATACGTTCCTCTCGGGAACCTTTCCTTCCTCAAATGTGCCAGAACTAGATCACCAACCTCAAATTAAAGTTGTCTTCTATGTTGATCGGCTCTGTGCTTGTACTCCTGACTTGAATTTTGCAACCGCTCCTTCACCTGGCTGTGAAGTTCCTTCATCACTTCTTTGAACCCTTCTACACTAGCGCTCCTAGTCGTAGTCTGTTCTGAATCCCTCAGTTCAGAAATTCCTCTCGGCTGCATACCATAAACAACTTGAAATGGACTCTGCCATATGCTCCTTTTAACTGAGTCATTATACGCAAACTCTGCCTGTGGTAATATGTTGTCCCACTGGCTGTGGTGTTTTGTCACCAAGCTTCTCAGCAAGTCTCCCAGACTTCTATTTACCACTTTTGTCTGTCCATCCATCTGAGGATGATAAGTCGAACTAAATGCCAAGCTAGTTCCCAACCTCTTCCATAAGGTCCTCCAAAAATTCCCTATGAATATCGTCTCTCGATCCGAAACTATACTTCTCAGCAACCCATGAAGTCGAATGACCTCTTTGAAAAATAGGTTCGCAATGTGAGTTGCGTCACTGGTTTTCTGACATGGAATGAAGTGTGCCATTTTGGAAAATCTATCCACCACCACAAAGATTGAATTAACACCACTTTGTGTTCTTGGCAACCCCAATACAAAATCCATGCTAATTGCATCCCATGGCCTCTTTGGTATGGGCAATGGTTGAAAAAACCCCGCATTCTGCTTTATTCCCTTCGAATGCTAGAAAATTCTACATCTGTCCACGAATATATTGATGTCTTCTTGCATTCCTGGCCAAAAATATGACACGTTCAACTTCACGAATGTCTTGTCGTGACCAAAGTGCCCTGCCAATCCTCCACTGTGTTTCTCCTTCAGCAAGTTCTCCCTCATGGAGCATTTCAGAATACACAGTTGATTACCCTTAAACAACAATCCTTCCTGGATCATGTACTCATCCCACTGGCTTCTATCTCTGAGAATTGGATTCTCAGCTTCTTCACACGCCTCTCCAAAATCCTGATCATCTGCATACATGTCCCTGAGATCATCAAAACCCAGCGTTTTGACTCTGAACTCCTGCAACAGCAAACACTTCCTACTCAAAGAATCAACAACTTTGTTAGCAGTACCAAAAATATGTTTAATCACAAAAGTGAAATTATTCATATACTCAACCCATTTGACATGTTTCTGATTCAACTTTTCCCATTGAGTCACTAACTATAGTGCATGATTGTCACTGTATAAGACAAACTCTTTCAGGATCAAGTAATGCCTCCATTTATTTAATGCCTGTATGACAGCATAGAACTCCTTATCATATGTGGAGTACTTCAATTTTTCTTCATTCAACTTCTCGTTGAAACACACTATCGGCTTGTCTTCTTGACTCAAGACTGCCCCGATTGCAAATCCACTTGCATCGCATTTGACTTGAAATGTTTTTTGGAAATCCGGCAACACCAAAACTGGTTGTTCTGAAATCTTCCTCTTCAGCAGATTAAAATTTTTCTCAGCCTCTTCTATCCAGTGAAAATATTTGTGTCTTTTATTCACTGTATTCATCATCGCTGCACTAATTCCACTGAAATTCTTGATGAACTTTCAGTAGAAACTAGCCAATCCGTGAAAACTTCTCACCTTGAAAATATTCTTCAGTGATGGCCAATTCTTGATCACTTCCACCTTATCTGGATCCATCCTCAACTCATTTGTAGAAATAACAAATCCCAAGTAAATGAGCTCTGTCTTCATGAATGAGGACTTCTTCATATTTATCAACAAATTCTCCTGTTGTAGTTTCTGCATCACTGTAGCAAAATGCTTCAGATGCTCTGCCACTGATTTACTGTAAATCAGTATGTCATCCAGATACACAATGAAAAATTTCTCGATGAACTCCCTCAAGACTTCGTTCATCAACCTCATGAAGTTACTTGGTGCATTTGTTAAACCAAACAACATAACAAGCCATTCATACAACCCTTCGTTTGTTTTGAATGCTGTCTTCCATTCGTCACCTTCTCTCATGTAGATCTAATGATAACCTCTTTTCAAATCAATCTTTGAAAAATACTTTGCTCCACTTAAGAAATCCATCAGATCATCCATCCTCGGTAATGGAAATCTATACCTGATGGTTATCTTATTAATCGCCCTTGAATCAGTACACATCCTCTAGCCTCCGTCTTTCTTCGGACTGAGTACTGTTGGAACAGCACACAGACTCAAGCTTTCTCTGACCAAACCTTTGTCCATCAAATCCTGGACTTGCCTTTTAACCTCTTCATTCTCTTGCGGCGTCAACCTGTACACAGCTTTGTTCGACAAACTGGCTCCTGGTATGAGATCAATATGATGACTCACACTCCTAATCGGTGGCAACGAATGAGGTAGTTCATCCACTATGATGCCAGCGAACTCTTCTAGCAGTTCCTGAACTTCTTCTGGTAAATCATCTAACCTTGTGCTAGTCAGAACAATCTTCAGTTTTCTGACCACAATAAACTGTGGATCCTCCTTCTTCTTAACCTCATTAAGGAGTTCCTTCCCACTCATGAGAAGTACAATGTTGCTTACTCTCGGTTTCACCTCCTTATCCTTAATCGGAAGCAACATGTGTGTCCTCCCATTCTTCTCTAGGGTGTATGTGTTCATTCTCCCATCATGAATCATATTCCTATCATATTTCCATGGTATACCTAGAAATAGATGACAAACATCCATAGGAACGAAATCACATAAGATCTTATCATTATATCCTCCTATCTTGAATTCAACCAAGCATTGTTTAGTGACAGTTACCTGGTGTCCTTTTTGTAGCCACGAAACTCTGTATGGGCTTGGATGATTAGTCGTCTCCTTCTCCAGCTTCTCTACCATCTCTGTAGATACAAGATTATCCGTGCTACCACTGTCTACGATGACCTTCCATACCCTGTCCTTGGTCTTGCAAGCAGTCCTTAAAATTCTGGTCCTTTAGACTAAACTTTCTACCTCCTTCTCGGGTGTCAAAAGGACTTTTCGCATCATCAATGATCTTTCGCCTTCATCGTCTTCTACCTCAACATCCCGCCTCTGTGCTTTCGCAATGTGAGCTTCCCCAATATCCTTCTTTTTGTCTGGACACTCATAAGACTTGTGCCCATTCTTTCCACATGTGAAGCATGT
>CBVK0101227955.1:0-30762 GCA_900067695.1 Picea abies
CCTCGAGGACCAGGTATTTCGTATTGAGAGGCTGGAGCAGCGAATTGATTTGTTCTTCGCCGCACACTCCAGAGCAACGCCGAAGAAGCAGTGTCCAACATGCGCCAGAGCGTACGCCTTCCCTGCTCGCTGGAGGCACACCGAAGCTGCTGAAGCTCTCCTGGGTTCCGAGGTTACCTAATGTCTAAGTCCCAGCTCTGTTTCTGGTTCTGTTTTACTGATATTTGCATGAAGATAGCTAGTTTCCTGTATGTTTTAGTTTTCATAGCAAACAATAGTTTGAATTTTGCCACTCCCGGTTTCCTACGGGCGGGAGATAGCGCTGTTATTTTTGATACTCTCAGACCACTCTCAGTTAGCACAGACAATGACATGTGGCAGGGGGTGTCCAGCTGCCTCGGTTTCCTGCTAAGGCGGGCCAGCTGGCATCCCCAATGGTGCTGTAAAATGCTTATATTAATATAACAGGTTTCCTCTTTTTTATTTAAAAAAAAAAAACAATAAGAAAATATTTTAGGTGGTGTCCACAAATTAAAAAAGATACATATCATTTTAAGTCAGACAATCATTATAACATCTAATTAACACAGATTATTCATTAACCTCATTAACCTATTTGCCACTATTACTATTATTACTGTAGTATTTAATCATCTCACAACCTTTATCAACCATGAATTAAGTGACTGAGCTAGTACACCTCATGACAATGTGCATAATTAATGATTTTTTAATCTAAAAACATAATTTGATGGCTAGCAATAAAAGATGCTAGCATATTCTTAGTCGTCCTCTCAAATCAGTGAATATGATTTATTGTTCATAACTTCCTTGCATTTATGAATGCATCAGTTAATATGTTTACTTTTTCACATTTACCTAATCATATTAAGAACTTAGTGTAATGTCATATGATTGCCACTTTTAGATGATTAACAAGAATTAATATCTGTGGAAATTTTTATTGTCAAGTTTAGATGATTGAACCACACATTGAAGTGTTGGAATGTGAACCGCCTCATTCCAAGTTTGAAGTATAATTAACTTGATAATAATGATCCATTATTACCTGTAGCACGAGGTTTTAACTTGTGCCAGACGTTCTTTTATTTTTTTCTTATGAGTGTGCAGGGTTTCTTTTATTTGTTTTCATGGGTTGGGTTTGAACTAGTTTTAACTGCCTTCGTGTGGTTTTAAGGTTGATACCTATAGTTAAGCTGATAGTTAAGTCGATAGGGGTACACTTATTGACAATGTGTACAATTAATGATCTTTTAATCTAAAAATCCAATCTAATGGTTAGCAATAAAAGATGATAGCATATTCTTAGTCATCCTCTCAAATCAATGAATAAGATTCATTGTTCATAACTTCATTGTATTTATGAATGCATCAGATAATCCTTTTATTTTTTCACATTTACCTAATCATATTAAGAAATTACTCTAAGACCATATGATTGCCATATTTAGATAATTAACAAGAATTAATATTGAAAATTTTTATTGTCACATTTACATAATTGAACTAGAGATTGAAGTGTTGAAATGTGAACTGCCTCATTTCACGTTTGGAGTATAATTTACTTAATAATAATGAAGTATTATTTACTGCAGCGTGGGGTTTTTTCCTTTATTTATTTCGTATGCCTGGCAGGGTTTCTTTTATTTCTTTCCTGTTACTGGGTTTTAACTATGCACGCGGGGTTTTGGGATTTACTGCCAAGGGTGAGGTTCTTTTATTTTTTTTCATGTGACTGGGTTGGGTTTGAACTAGTTTTAACTGCCTGCGCGTGGTTTTAATGTTGATACCTATCTATCGGCGTTCACCAGCCGACTTTGCAGTTGTGCTACTAATTAATCAATGAACCCTGTAGATTCCTCCTATTCTCCTTTGGAATATGAGCAAAATCCTTACAACCAAATACTTTCAAATTATTAACTGCAGGTTTGGACCCATACAAGGCCTCGAAAGGAGTAACATTAGCAAGACACCTTGTTGGACTTATATTCTTTAAATAAACTACAGTATTTATTGCTTCAGTCGAAAATGCATTTGAGAGATTCTTACCTTTCATCATATTGTGTGCACACTCTACCGGAGTTCTATTTTTCCTTTCAGTGACTCCATTTTGTTGTGGAGTGTGAGGTACTGTAAACTACTGTACTATTCCATTATCTTTGCAATATTTGTTGAAGTCCCCTGATTTATACTCTCCCCCTTGATCTAAATGGAGGATTTTGATGGATTTTCCTGTCTTCTTTTCCACCATGGTTTTGAATTCCTTAAAGTACTCGAAAACATCACTTTTTTGTCCAAGGAAGTAAACCCATGTGTATCTCGTGCAATCATCAATAAATAATAGAAATTAAAATGCACCTCCTAAAGACCTAGTCTGCATAGGCCCACAAACATCAGTATGCACAGGATCTAACATATCTCTCTTTTTCTTATCAGGATTAGAGGGGAATTCATCTATGTGCATCTTTCTTAATGCACATCCATCACAAGCAACCTTCTCATTCTTTAACATGGGAATTCCTTCAACCATATTATTTTTCTGTAATAACAATAAATCAGGATGATTGATGTGTCCATACCTTTGATGCCAAAGAATCTTTGTTGGCATAGTTGTAGAAGTCAGTGCATGATGTGCTTTGCAGGTAACATCAAGTTTGTATAGACCTCCTACTCTAACTCTCATTGCAACAGTTTGGAAGTGGTCCAGCAGATCCTTCACTATGCAATAATTCTTGAAGAATTCAACCTTCAAGTTTTGATCTGTAATGGTGGACACAGAGATCAATTTTATTTTTTATTCCTGGCACACACACCACATTGCGAATGTGACGAATAGTACCATTCAACAATGTCACAAGAATGTCTCCATATTCCTTGATTTGATGAGCGCGATCATCTCCAAGATATATGATGGCACCATTCTGTGTTTCTTTAAAATTAGCATACCAATTTTTATTACAAGTCATATGTACTGATGCTCCAGAATCCACAAAACAAGCATTAGAATCATCCATTTCAGCAGATAAAGCAGTGTTAGACATAAACAGCCTAAGATCCCGTGAGTCAAAATTCGAGGGTTCATCAATATCATCACTAGCAATAAATAATCTGAGATCTTGATTTGAATATTTTTCTGCATAATGACCTGAATGTGTTCTAGGTTTATTCCTAGCCTCATCACTTTTCTTCTTATGACAGTCTTTAACCATATGTCTAGGTCGACCATAATAAAAACAACTCTTAGACTCATTCCTGTCAGATTGCATACCTTGATTTGGAGATTGTCTTCTCTGCGATGAAATGCCTCTCTGCCATGAACTGCCTCTCTGCCATGAACTACCTTTTCTACCTCTTAGTCCTGATCTCCCTCTCGCAAATCTATTATTTGACCACAGTGCCAAATATTTACTCTAAGGCTTTAGATTCCCGCACCTCTCTTCCACTTGCAACAAAATTCCTGTTAGTTCTTCAAATGTAGGAGGTTTCTCCCTTGCTGCGAGACCTGTTATGAACATATGATAATATTCTAGCATACCATTTAAGGTATTAGTCACTAGATTAGTGTTGGAAACAATTTTCCCTATATTTATCAGCTTGTGTTTCACCTCTTTAATGCGACCCAAAAATGAACTAACAGATTCATTTCCATCCATCTTAATGCCTAGCAATTTAGTTTTTAGAAACAAAATGCAATTTGTGTTGCTAGTTTCATACAATGCTTTAAGATCTTTCCATGTTGCAGTAGAAGTTGTAGCATCTCTAATATGTGGAATTATGCCATCTTTAACTGACATGCGCAACAATACCTTTGCCTTGTTTTAGCGCTTCTCCCAGTCTTGGATCTGTGCTGCTGTTACACCTGCAGTCGCATCAGGTTTCAGTTCAGTTCCCTTCGCAATGTTCCAGATACCATATCCCTCCATCATCATATGCATATTGAATTTCCAGTTAATGAAGTTTGAGCCATCTAACTTGTTGGCTTCGTTGAGGTAGGTCTCTGCCAACAGATTTTCCATCGCTGCAATCTAGTCTCTGTAAGTGAATCAACAAGGATATGCAACTTTCTATCACTTTGCCTTCAAATACCACCGATCCGTCTCAATCTTGGCTTTCACACATTAAATCTCACAAATAATATTCTCTAGAATAAACTTTAATATCTACTTTTAAAGTTTATACTTCAAATTTATCCACTATTAATAAACTTCAAAATAAAACCCACTTTAATAAACTTTATATTCCGGATAAATTTTAAACTCCACATGCATTCAATTTAATAAAAAAGTGAATAACACACTCTTCACTTCACTTCACGCTTCAAAAATAAATATCCACCCCTTTTGTTTTTAATAAGAAACTCAAGCTATAATCATGCAAAACTCCAAAAAAGTTTATAACTTAAAAATATCCACTTGTAAATATCCACCTTATAATTATTAAATTTCTTAAAAAAAAATCACGATTTTCTCTTCGTTCAACTCCAAGCATGCAAAGCTCACATAAATTTTACATTCATGATCCAATGGGGATCCACGCTCACCACGGAATACCACACATGCAATCAAACTCCACTTGTGCACCCGATCTGAAAAAACTCATGCATGCATGCACGATTTTTCACCCCCACGATTTCAACCTCCACGAGCTCACATGGCACAATAGTCTTCACACAAACCACGCAACTCAAACCCACGTGGCTCTTCTTATCTAGCCTGTGAACCAACAAATATTTTTGCACCTCACTCTCGTGGCTCTGATACCAAGATAAAATATGAGAAACAAACATGGTGAGGCTATGCTCACTTCTGTATTCTTCAATGAAGACGGATTACATCCTTATATAGGAAAATACTCGACCGAGTCAGTTACATGCAAACCAAAGACAACTAGACTCTTAACTAAGAACTGACTCTTAACATGCCTACAACTGACTCTCACAACTGAAGCTTATAACTGGTGCTTACAACTAGTGCTTTCTATATTATTTCCAATTTTTTCAACCATAATAATTCAATGTTGTAATCGTTTGTGATATCAAACATCTATTTAATGATAAACATCGTTGCTATACAAGCATTTAATGTCACATGATTGTGATCGCGTATTGTAATAATAACAAAATTGCCATTAAAATACTGCTCAACTGGTTTAGTAATAATATCGATTATAGTCTTTCACAAGTGGAGATTTCAATTTTATTTAAACGCGTGTTCAACTATCGTGAATGTTCAAAACCTCCTGTCATATAGAAGTCTACAACAATGGAACAGGTGAACTCCATTTCCATTTTTTTTTTTTGATAATTTGAAATAATTTTTCGCTCACAACACAAATCCCAATCAATCAAAGCCACTGGGGCGAATTTCAACTTTGCAACAAATATAGATAAAGGTAAATTCCATTTCCAAAACTTTTGTTTTAATCATTTGAAACCAAAAAAAATCCATGTTCAAACCTTTTATTACGCCGAAAGGAATACACCTCTTGACAATGGGCACATTTAATATGTTTTTAGTACTTAATCAATGTTGTATGGACAAGATTAAATATTGTTGGAATATTCTTAGTCGTCCCAATAAATCAATGGTTGTGATTTCAATCACTAACTTCCTCACTATTATAAAGACATCATCTTACATGTTTATTTTTTTACTTTTACTTAATCGTATTTAAAATTTACTATGATGGCTAGCTTATTGCCACCTCTGAGTGATTAATGTTTCATTTTCTAAGGAGCCCAAGTTTACCAACCACGATTTTTACTCCAACTATTATTTACTGGGCAGGATTTTCCTGCCTAGAGATTTTACTGCATAGGTTATTTAATGCACAAGATTATGCGATTATTTAATGCCCAGGGCTCGGTTATTTCAGTGTTCACCAGCCATGAGTGACTTGTGGCTATGCTAGTTTTAATCATTTGAAACATTTCCTTACCACTAGGTTGATAATAAAGATAAATTTCACTGCCAAAAATTTTATTTTAATCATTTAAAACATGTTCTGAGTACAAATCCCAATTAAAACTAAGTGGATAAACCCAAAACCACCAGTTGCATCACAAATCTGTATAAATGAGTTCAATCCACTACATATATCCAATAAATGGAAGTGAAAAACCCAAAACCATCAATTGCATTGCAAATCTGTAAAACTCAGTTAAATCCACTTAAATCCACTACATGTATCCAATAAATGGAAGTGAACTTGATAATAAAGTCAAATTTCATTGCCAAAACTTTTATTTTAATCATTTAAAACATTTCCTGAGTACAAATCTCAATTAAAACTAAGTGGATAAACCCAAAACTATCAATTGCATTGCAAATCTATAAACTTTTATTTTAATCATTTGAAACATTTCCCGAGTACAAATCCCAATTAAAACTAAGTGACTAAACCAAAAACCGTCAATAGCATTGCAAATCTGTAAAACTCAGTTCAATCCATCACATGTATCCAATAAATGGAAGTCAAGGTGGACTCGATAAGGGAAAGAAATGTGAACTCCATTTCCAAAATATTTATTTTAATAATTCAAAACTACCAAAATATTTATTTTAATAATTCAAAACTTGCAATAGATGGAAGTGAAGGTGAACTCCATACCAAAGGAAAAGTGAACTCTATTCTCAAAATGTTTATTTTAATCATTTAAAGCTTATCTTCATTCAAAACACAAATCCCATATCCCATTCAACATTAGATGGCTATAATTCAAAACCAACCATCTTCAAGTTTGTAAGTTTGTACCCAACTACAAATGTGCAACAAATTTAAAGTGCAAATCTCAATCAAAGCTGTGTAGGTACAACTCAAAACCAATCCATTGCAAATTTGTAAAACCCAAGATCAATCATCTTCGCAACAAATGGAAGTGAACATGAACTCCATTCTAAAAGCATTTAATTCCCAATAAAAACCGAATGGGTATAACTCAAAACCAATAAATTGTAAATCTATCAACCAAAAATGGAAGTGCCAAATGGGTATAACTAAAAACTAATAAACCACAAATGGAAGTGAAGCTAAAATCCATTCCTAAAACTTTTATTTTAGGAATTATAACCATAATCAAAGCCACACAATTCTAACTCCCAATGAATGGTAGATCTATAGAACTTAAAATCAATCAACTATAACAGTGAAACCAATCAAATGCAAGACCTATACACCTCAATACCAATCAACTATAAATCTACAACAAATGGAAATCAAGGTAAACTTCATTCCCAAAACTTCTATTTTAATAATTAGAAACATTTCCTCAGTCAAAGGACAAATCCCAATCAAGATGAGTGGGTACAACTCAAGACCAATCAACTACAGATTTATACAACTCAAGATCAATCAATTACAAATATGAACCAACTACAAATATATACAACTCAACACCAATCCACTTCAAATATGAATCAACTATATATATCTCAAAACCAATCCACTCCAAATATGAATCAACTATGTACAGCTCAAAACCAATCCACTCCAAATATGCAACAAATGAAGTAAAGCTGAATTCCAATTCCAAAACCTTTATTTTTATAATATAAGTCATTTCCTCTCATAGCACAACTCAAACCCATGAGTGTACAACCCATGTCCAATCAATTGAGAAAAACAATTCAGCTCATAGTGTCACCATAGAAGGGTAGCAATCGAAAGGAAACCCTAACAAGGAACTTACTTGATTGGTATTTAACATGATACTAGTATCATTGGTTATAGAAATGATGCTTGTGGATATCGGTCCCATGCCATTGATCAAAATTTAGATAATAGAAATTCGAACAATATTATAGTGGTTGAATGTGGTGTTGTACCCATCGTTGTAGCAATGCACCCACTATTGATAGAAATATTGTTAAATGTCAAACTAAGTCATTATAAGAGGAAATTAAATTTATGTTTATTGTAGACATGCACCAACTATGTGTGGATATTTGTTATAGCAATATTTGCCTCACCCCATGCAACTTGCTCAGAAGGCCTTTTCCATTTCCCTATGCAGACCTGAAGTCCATTTTTGCAATTCCTAGAGATAAAAAACATATTTTTCCACATATATATGCCCTAACATCACTACAACATGCATATATATAGGTTACACCATTACAACCCTCGTGCGTTAGGTTTTGTGTCCAAAATTAAAAATGGTGTCAGGTTTCCATGTCACGTCACAAGATCCATGATCCTTGACCTTCCATATACTACAAACGTTCTGATTCATCCCTTCAGTTCCATTTGAAGGATATAAATAGGCCATATCGAAGTTGTGGAAGAAGGAGAAGAATTCAACTTTGAGAGAAAAGTTTGTCTAGAGAAATTATTCACTTCATATTGAGTCTGCATCTCTTTGTCTTTTTAAGTCTGAACACATTGTTCAACCCCCAAGATCTTCCCTCTTTGATGAACAACCTCATTGTATCTCTTATATGAGATTGCCTTTGGTGGAGGATTGAAGTGGTGGATGCCCAACTAGAAGGGACTTAGTTTCTCGGTTCTGAGATATGCCAACACAAAAGTTTGTCATTCATACACTTACATTGATCATATTTTAATAGAAATACTCTTTTCTCGTCTAATTAATGTCTTGCAAATATTGAATTGTTATTCCATGGGAATATTTGTTATGAATACTGATGGATTATGCTATCATATGTTCTAACTGTATATATTATCACCATATGCTTGTGTATCTTGGTCATTGAGAATAGGTTGCAGGTGTATAGCTTTGAGTAGAGTGCTCAATGGTGGCCTTCTTCGAACATTCGAACGAGATAGGCTCTTTATCTTGCCTTGTTAGCATCTTTTTTTATATAGCATACTTGAGACTAGATTTCATTTCTACATTCATTCCATCTGTAGTGGTTTACCCCATGCCATAGAGTGATTTTCCTTGTAACAAGATTAGCGACCATACTGCGTCTTTTCCTTCTAAAATTTATCAAATGTGGTACACACACCTCTACCTACCATACTTATGGTCATACAAGTATGATTACTGAGTCGATTCAGAAAGATCTTGGGAGTCCTTCGAATCCCACAAATATTGTTGGCATAGGGGCAAACCCAGGGTTCAACGCACCAACAACGCACCAACAAAACCCTAACTGTAAGATACCAGATATAATAAATATGCAGAACAACAATAGAATGCTAGAAATGGTAGAATAACAGTAATATAACCAGCATAATCTCCACAATAACACAGAAATAATATGAGAACAACAATTGAAATAGCACTTTGATTCAGAAAGCAATGTTCACAGGCCTCTTCGAGGGGGAAACCTCCAGTCGAGCAATGCTCTGTTACAATAATCTCCAAGCTAGGGTTTTCATACCCTCGACCCTTATTTATACTAAATATGTCTATCAAGAGAATCATCTAGAGGAAGATCCTTCTAGAAGAGGAAGCTTCTATTAGGTCCTCTTACATCTGCCTTATTCTATTTTATTGAAAGTCCTTATTAATATTGACCTTTATTACATTTGAATATATTGATCTACCCATGTGCGGGTTAGGACCCTAAAATAATGTCATGAGTTTTTTTTTTTAATGTTTGTACATAAATACATTCAAAAAAGTTTATGATAATTAATTATGTAAATATTGTTTGGATATCTTAGAACTATGACATGTGGAACTATGATCTCTAGAACTATGACCTATGGAACTATGATCTTTAGGAACTATGACATGTGGAACTCTGATCTCTAGAACTATGAACTATGAAACTATGACATGTGGAACTATGATCTCTAGAACTATGACTTGTGGAACTATGAACTATGGAACTATGACATGTGGAATGATCCCAAGAACTATGACCTATGGAACTATGACCTCTAGAACTATGACTCTGGAAACTATGACCTCTCGAATGACCTATGGAACTATGACTTCTAGAACTATGACCCCGAGAACTATGACCCGTGAAACTTTGACTTCTGGAACTATGACCCTATGAACTATGACTCATGGAACTATGACCTTTGGAACTATGACCTCTGGAACTGTGACCCCAGAAAATATGACCTGTGGAACTATGACCTATGGAACTATGCCCTTTGGAAATTTGAACTCTGGAACTATGACCTATGGAACTATGACCTCTAGATCTATGCCCTATGGAACTTTAACCTCTATAACTATGACTTGTGGAATGACCTATGGAAATATGGCCTCTAGAACCGTGACACCAAAAACTGTCCAGGAATTATGACCTGTGGAACTATGCCCTCTAGAAATACACCCTTTGTAACTTTGAACTCTAGAACTATGCCTTGTGGAATGACCCCAGGAACTATGACCTCTAGAACTATGACCTATGGAACTATGACCTCTGGAACTATGACCCCAGGATCTATGACTTGTGGAACTATAACCTGTGGAACTATGACCTCTAGAACTATGACCTCTAGTAGTATGTAGTGTGTAGCTAATAAAGGTAACACGTATATCCATAATGCACTTCTGACAATAATGTTTGTGTAAAAGAATATAATGGTTGGAAGCTAGTAGGCCGAATTTAGGACTTCTAGAAGATTTATTTACTAGCTTTGTAAATATATAAACATACATTTATTTCCATTGTATTGTCTTTTAGATGTTCTAGTCATTAGCATAAATTATTTTGGTTGTAATCCCAAGGTTTTGGGAGGGATAGAGTCACCCTAACATTGTTGAGGTTGTGGTATATTTTTGAAATAGGTGTAACTATTCATAATCATAATTGTGGATCCCCACACATGTAAAATGGATGGTGTGTTTTTGGGTTATGATGTTGCAAATGAATCAAAGAGGTCATTGTTTCATAGGTCATTCCACAGGTTATACTCCCATAGGTCAAAGTTCCAGAGGATGTAATTCCAGAGGTCATAGTTCCACAAGTGAAAGTTCTAGAAGTAATATTTCCATAGGTCATAGTTCCTGGGGTCATAGTTCCATGGGTCATAGTTCTTGGGGTCATTCTATAGGGCATAGTTCCCTAGTTCAAAGTTTCAAAGGGAATAGTTCGATAGGTCATAGTTCAAGAGTTCAATGTTTCAAAGGGCGTAGTTCCAAAGGTCATAGTTCCACAGGTTATAGTTCCTGCGGTCACTATTCTAGAGGTCATAGTTCCATAGGTCATAGTTCCATGAGTCATAGTTCCAGAGGGTGTAGTTCCAAAGGTCATAGTTACATAGGTCATAGTTCCTCTAAGAAGATGTATGATGCCCTAACAAACCTCTTCTCAGTCAAAAACATTGGACAAGTAATGAGTCTGAAGAATGAGCTCTGTGACATGAAAATGAATGATGATGACAACATAACATCATACTTTGTGAGAATATATCAGTTAAGAGATCAACTACAAGCTATTGAAGAGATCATTTCAGTGAAGGAACTAGTAAATATAGTACTCAATGGTCTTCCCAAGACATGGGATGCATTTATCGCAAGCATGAACACAAGGGAGGAGTATCCTACATTTGAATAATTTTGGACTTGTTGTGCACAAGAAGAATCAAGGATTAGTGCAAAATAAAAATCCCTAAATAAATACGATGATCAAGCCTTCACAACAAGGTTCAATAATTTCAGGAATAAAAAGAAGTTTGTCTCCAGGAAGTAACCAAATCAAGAGAAAGATATGTCAAAAATACAATGCTTCAACTATAAAAAATATGGTCACTACAATAATCATTGTCCCGAGTTAAAGAAAAGGATGGAAACACACGAAGCATCGGTTGCTAAAGAAAGGGAACCCTCAAAGAAGGCCAAGCAGGATAAAACAAACTTCTTCTTCTAAGACAAGGTAACAATATTCTTCATAATTTTTGTACATACCATGTTTACATATTTTTTTGTACATATATTGCATATCTATTTCTTAGAAGATAAGATGTTCAAAGAGAAACAATACCTATGGAGGAACAACAAGATAAGGATTGCTATCATGATGACTACAAGTCAAGCAATACACATGAAGAGATGAAGTACATCGACAACCCTTGGTAACGACTCATGTGGAAGCTATTAACATAAGTAACAACTACAAGATAAGCCAAAATCATAATCAAACTTGAAGAAACCTGGAAGAATTAAAAACAGAAAGAAGTCAATATTCAAGAGAAAATTAGAAAAAGACTTGTGACACTTTGCAATAAAGATGTAGATGGAAGTGTTGACTCTCTTAGATGGAGGGAGCCGATTATATAATTCTAAAAGAAGAGCATGCATAAATAAAGTATTAGGAGGGAACTAATCCTAAATAATATGATCTGTTGAGGATTATGAAGTATCTATCCATGTTCCCATCAATGGTAGCAACCATGAAAAGAAGCATGTGTTCAGTTTGACTTTAGAATATTTTTTCTTCGAAAATAATCCTTAAAGTATCCTTGGTTGTCCATCCACATCCACGATACTGTGATGAAAGGAAGAAGTCATAATCTTCAAGGCATGGAATCTATAGAAAAATCCATGGATTCAAGAGCTAAAGAGAAACATGAAGATTCCAAGAGAGAAAGAAAATCCAGAACAACCAGGCATTATATCAAAAATCACAAGACTAGAAGCTTGGTCTGAACCCTCTAGAAGAAATCAAGAAAAAGAAATGGAAGTTGTGATAAAGAACAATGTATGGAATACTTATGAATGAGAGCATTGCAAGATCTAGAACTAAAGGTTCTCCCATATGGAGGGATAAGACTATGAATATAGCTTGTTCCAGTAACCAGACATACCTGAGCCATTATATCTCCTTCATTATCCATGGGTTGGAGTTTACATCAGATGAATGTAACGAATGTTCTCCTCAACAAAGTAATTGAACAAATAAGCGTATGTAGAGCAACCTCAATATTTTGAGGTATACCAGAAAGAGACCCTTTCATGCAGATGGAAGAAGATCTTGTATGGATTCAAAAAACTTGGTGTAAAGCCTCTCATGCACAACAGAAGCGTGGTGAAAACTTTCTATGGCAAAGATCAGAATGGTTACTCAGAAGTTCAGGATATTGGATTGCTAATTCATGACACACTCTCATGATGACAGAAGAAGTGCCTCTTGGATATGTTTCATTTTGAGCCTTTCCATGATGTCATTAGTTATATGGATGGTCATTGTACTGATGGACACACATTCTCCATACGAAAAATGGTCCAGGACATTTATTCTTCTAGGACATATGTTTGGATTAGAAGAGTAGTCCCTGTAGCCCATGGCGTAGCTTCCAACATCTATTGGAATTGTTATTCTTCTAGGACATATGCCCAGATTAGAAGAATGGTTCTTGTATAACTCTTTGAAGTGAGTGACTTATTCAACATCATGACGGATTATTCAGATAGAGTATGGTTTCGAGAAATGATGCAGTTGATGCTGTCAGATGACACTGATAGTGATGATGGTGCTCGTGGTCTAATCATGAGATAGTCTGTATGACTATGATGATGCTACTAATTGAATGATATGTTTTTGCTCAATACCATTACCTTCAATACCTCCCTAGCTAGGAGGGAGTGTTGATATTATGGTAGTTGTGGGAGGTATTTACCTCCACGTGTAACCCTGACGAGAATAAAATATTTTGAGAAGAAAGAAGAAACCCTAAAGCATTAAACCTAACGATAGAAGACAAGTCGGCTCAAGGAAATAATTAATTTTAAGTATTTAGCATCCAAAATGAGAAGTAGGCCCAAACAACTCATAAAAACAGTATAAGTACAAGTAGACAGGCCTCATTTTGTACCACACAGCATAGAATTCCAGCTGGGAAGAAGTGCACAATGTAGAAACTAGGCAAGTGCACAAGTCTGGGGAGAAGATGCAGCCGACAACTGTCGGCATATGCTACAATCTATATTTTTTGGTCTAGGCTCAGACTTTCTATTGGTTATGGTTGGAATTTCTGATCAATCTTGGTTATCTTTATGCATTAGCCTTGGTTGGCTATTGGTTTTCTTTCAGAATCATTCTCTGTCAAGGTTAAGGTGCTCCAGGGTGGCTTCGACCTATGGTTGGGTGAAAATATTGTTATATTATCTATGGTTAATTGATCACATCCATTACTTTCTAACATCCATCACATTCAACAAGAAGTTCATGAGATTTTGCATAAAGCGAACGCCAAGTACAAGCAGCGCCATGATCAACATCGAGTACCATATAAGTTTTAGGTCGGAGATAATATATGGTTGCATTTTCATAAAGAGCACCTCACAGGACCCCATTGGAATATTATTCCACTCCAATATGAGCCTTACACCATCACCAAGGCTATGGGTGAGAATGATTTTGAATTAAGTATTTCCTCTTTCCTTGGCTTGCACCTAGTATTTAATGTGAAACTGCTTCGACCATATTTTCCACCTCTCCTGGACACTTTGAATGCGTTGAGCACTTGGTCTATACAGAACTCAATCATGACTGCATTGAATAGGCAATAGTTGATCAAATCATGAACACCAAGACAAAATTCATTTGCCAACAAAACATCGAACTCTATCGGGTTGTCAAAGTAGGGTAGTTTCTTCACTAGGGAAAGTGGCTCACTAGGAGTGATATTCAACTAATGTTTCCCAATCTACTGGAGGAACTTGTTGCAATGTGGACCATTTCTTCTTAATGGGGGAGGACTCATCCAAGTGGATATTGGTCGCCACCCACCTGTGCCACTAATTCAGAATGGTTCCACATCTTGGCAATTTTTCTACAGTTTTGTGGATCCCAAAATTTTAGGTTGTTTTGAGGCTCTAAACGACATGTTTTTACATGGAAGCATCCAATAAATGTTTCCTTCAACATCTATTTGGATATTCGAAATATGTACTCCTCGGTTAGACCTTTCCAATGGTCTACTAAGCACCCCAAACAAAGATCGTATGCAAAAGTAACACCCTCGAGAAGTTGATGTATCAAATAACCACATTGGGGCCCACAAACCTTTTGGTGTTTCATCTTCTATGGATATTTTTTTGGATGTCTAGGGATTTCTCATTGATTCTTTATGTTAAAATGTATTTTCGACCTCTTTGTGATCATCTTCTTGTGAAAGAGCGTAGCCATCACATCTCTATCTTTAAAGATAAGCTACCACCATTCTAGATAGCTTGTGTGCTTTGCATTTTATAGTCTTTTGTATTTCAAACAATCATTAATAAAATCTTAGTTTAATTGTATTACTGTGTTTCTTGCAATATCTCTATGTGTTCCCTTGTTATATCTTTGTCTTCATGTCGTTCTTAATATAATCCGGATGTTAAAATGTCTTGTCGGCCTCTTTGTAATAAGCTTCTTGCAAATGAGCATAGTCATCACATCTCTATTTTCAAAGATAAGCTACCACCATTCTAGCTAGCTTGTGCTCTTTTCATTTTACTGTCTTTTGTATTTCAGACAATCATTAATAGAATCCAAGTTTAATTGTATTGTTGTGTTTCTTGCAATATCTCTCTGTGTTCCCTTGTTATATATTTTCCTTCATGTCGTTCTCAATATAATCTGGATCATGAAATCCTTACACATTCAACCACTATCTCCAAGCTCCCCAATATCAACCTAAGGGGTTGGATTCTCTCATGGGAATTGAACCTTGGTTATTATTGAAAAAATCATCATTCCTCATTGGTGGATCAACCCCTTTGTGCTTTTAGATTTGTTGTGATAACACATCCAATGTAATATCCATGGTAGTTTACTAATCAAAGGAAAACTTATATCCCATCAATTATTGGAAGAGAACTATGATAGAACTCAATGTACATAATATATGCTTATATAGAAAGGTTCAACCATTACACCATTGGACTCAAAAGAAATTTTGTGACCCTATTCATTGTAATTTGAAAATTACAAGGAAAAACTTGTTCATCTAAAATATAAGAATAAAATAGTAAAGCATTAATACAATCCATGTATATTGTTATAGTATATTTTTTACCTTAACTTATAATTTTATTGAAAATATTAGGGTCCACAAAAGTTATTGATTTTCCATTAAATTGAAATTTCAAGGATAAATACAAGTTATGATCACTAGAATTTACAAAATTGATAATGATTGAGAGAAGTTAGGATGTGACAAAACATTTTTTGTTTGAATATTCTCTAATGATAGTGCTCCCTCCTACCCAACAACCAACCTTTTGCATCTATGTGGATGGTATTTATTATTTTATTTTTTTGTGATTCTAGCTAAAATCTTGGTTGAACTATACTTGTGTCTTTATGCATTTATGCACTTGTGAAGCATTTTGAAAAGAGCACAATAAATGACTTCGCTAAGTTCATTGAATTTAGGTTATAATTTTTTAGTGTCAAATAACAATAGAAGTTATAACCTAAATTCATTTATTCACCAAGAAGTAGAAATGATTTCCTTAAATAGGGTGTGACAAAACATTTTTGGTTTGAATATTTTCTAATGACAGTGTTCCCTCCTACCCAATAACCAACCTTTTGCATCTATGTGGATGATATTTTTTCTTTAGTAATTTTAGCTAAGATATTGGTTGAACCATACTTGGATCTTTATGCACTTGTGGAACATTTTGAAAAGAGCACAATAAATGACTTCAATAAGTTCATTGAAGAAGCCATTATAATTTGTTTTCTCCATTTAATAACATTTAATCCATAAAATTCAAGAAAATAGAAAGAGTAAAGACCAACACAATTTTCATTAAATTTAAAATTAAATCATAAATCTAGAATTGAAAAATAATGAAAATACTTAATTTTAATAATATCATTGTATTAAAAAATTCCAATTATTGAACTACTTTGATACTCAAATTTTAGAGACTAAGTTTTTTAAAAGAAAAACATGTTGTATAACTAAGTACAACATTTCTATATATGCTAATAAATAGATATTTATAAATTATTTTGTATGCAACATATAATTAATTTAAAATAATGATATTTAAAATATTCCTCATAAAATATTCAAAAATAATGACATCTATAAAGTATCTCCATTAAAATATTAAAAAATAATATATTTGAAATAATCAATACAATTAAGTTTCTTTCAACTTCTAAAACTTCTATTTGACATTTTCTCTTCCAAAAACATCACATGGATGTAGGGATCCATTAATGAAATTCTTCCCATGACTTTTTTGGGTTGTGTATCACTGAACATAAAATGAATTTATTTATTTTTGCATTTGGAACTATTTATTTTTGCATTTGCGTTCCAATTCTAACTCGGACTTGGTTTTTGGTTTTTATTATCATTAGTAAATAATACTAAACAAAATGCTGTATGAATGTTTAAGTTTGGTTCAACATTTTTATTCTTTAAAAAAATATTAAAATTATTCTTTGTAAAATTATTTACTAACATTATTATATGTTTAGTGTTGCTTTATCAATAGTAAATAATATTAAACAAAATGCTGTATGAATGTTTAAGTTTGGTTAACATTTTTATTCTTTAAAAAATATTAAAATTATTTACTAACATTATTATATGTTTAATGTTGCTTTAATTTTTCACATGGAGAAACTTTTGTAGAACTGGGTGTTCACATTTAACTAGATACATCGATTTGCCTTGAAATTGTGTTTGAAGTTAATGGATCATTTACATGAAAAACCATATACCATATTATTACATAGATTAAAAATTCCATACAAACATTTTTTTTATCAAAAAGAATAATATCACATTTATATCTTTGAGTTTTTAAAAAATAACGAACCAAAACATATTATATTAAATGGATTGTTCAGATGTAATTAGAAGTCTACAAATGCTCAGTTCGGCGTCTATATTAATATAAAGCTCACTCCCATTCATTCCATCTTAAATCCAAACACCTTACCATTCGGGGATACCAGAATAGAATCATTACATCCTGCAGAATCACGAATGCCTTCCCGAAACGAAGAAAATAAAAAACAGTGTAATCTGCAGATATTTCTTACCATCATTTATTAGTTTCTGAAACAATTGTGGGAGAACTAAATAAACATTTTTTTCTGAAACAATTACGGGACAAATAAATAACAAAAAGAAAGAAACTGACCGTCAGTTCAATATATCAGGCACATTATGATTATGTCACAAAGTATGATAGGAATACAAGGGAGTTCCTTAGAGTTGGTGAAGCATTCCATTGTGTAAAGAGGATATCTGACGAGTTCCCCGGCAACCTCTACCAAAATTGTGTCACACATAAAACACGATCATATCAATGTGACCAACATCCTGTCGCATAACAAAACACAATACTCCCATCATAAATTAGAAGTACAGAGGAAAGCTATAGGTAAAGAACTGGAAAAAAGAATCAATTTTTTAAAGCTGCAGGCATAGTATAAAAGATATAATATAACTACAAACCCAAGTATCCAGACCACCATGCCCACCAGGCTTATCTGAGATGCTATGATTGTCAACGGAATACCCAAAGGAATCTCAACGGCTCATCAATGCATTGGCAGCCATTTTTTCTCATCTCTTTTTAGCAATTCATGTCGTTTTCTCTTCTCCTCTGCTACTCTCTGTATATATTTATAATACTTACCCTACTGCACTGCAGCCGTTCGATCTCCCGACCTAGTTACTGGGAAAGTTGCAACCTCCACTGGTTAAGTGAAGTGGAGAAATGCACAAAGAAATTTATTGGAGTAAAAATTTCTAGTTTCTTCCCAACAATCCATGTCTACGGCCATGTTTTATGGTTTCTTCTTTTTTATCAGGGAGTGCGAACAGGCGAATGGCGCGGTCTCTGGATTTAAATTTTAAAATTTAAATAAACCAATCTTTCCCGCTATCAATTCTCTCGATTAAATTTAAATCCTTTAATTTTAGATCGTCCACGTCCACATAGAAGACAGCGTACTATTATACCTTGGAAATGATGCTAACGACGACGGTGTTGCTAACGGAGACGGCCTCGGAAAAAGAAGTTGACGGAAAACGAATGGTCGGACGGAAAATAAATGACCGGCATATGTGAGGACGGAAAAGAATGTGGTTTTTTAAACTGTAAGGCAGAAAATCACCGCCGTCCATGTAGTGAAATGAGTAACAGGCTATAGTTGATGAGCATTACAATTCGATGGGTTATGAAGGGAATCCAATTTTTCTTTGAATAGTAGAAGTTGTCATTCATCCATTTCTGTTGAAATTATCAGGTCTCTTGAGAATAATAATTTCATGGGATCTCTACCAAATTTTTCCAATTTAACCATGTTGGAGAAATTGTAAGTTTCTTTTTTCAGCTTATGGATTTAATCTTTATTTTAGTCAAACCAGATTTCCGATTCATTTGTAGAAAGAGATTGAAGTCATTTACTTCGTAGACATCTGCAAAACAACAAACTTAGTGGCAAGGTTCCAGACTGGTTATCTCAACTCAAAAACCAGAAAGAGTTGTACGTCAGCCTCTCTCATTTCCCTTTCTTATTATTAACCAGTTTTTTTTTAATTGAAATAGATGAACTAAAAGGATCATATAACGTTGTACTTCGTTGTTGTCACAGGTTTATAGAGAAGAACAATTTGAGTGGTGTAATTCCTATGCAGCTTCTCCTCGATCGTTCATTGACACTGAAGTAATCATATTTTATTTTCTTTTTTCACCAAAAATTCATTTATACATTTTGTTGTACAATTTTTTTTTTCAGCAAAAATATTACAGATGAATCAAATTGAAATTCTGATTATTTTAATGGAGCACATTTATTCAAAATCTATTTCTTTTATTATGTTACAGTTACTCGGGTAACCCCTACCTGTGTATGCATAAGGGCGAATGTATCCTGCCCAAATCAAAGAAGAACATATTAAAATTTGTCCTTCCAATCACCATAAGCGGAATTCTTATCATCGCTCTAGCGGACAAAGGTCTAGCAAGAAAGATGTCGAGACAGGGAGGAGAAGGAATATGAAAATCTAGTGGACAAAGGTCACAAAATACTGTGAATTTAAAAAATATTGTATTGCAGACTACTCAATTGTTCTTTCATAATCAATAACTTTACCTCCATGAATGTATTGCAGACTACTCAATGGTTATGGTGCCAAACCAAACAAAGTCCCACGCCTTTACTTTAAATGAGATGATGGCCGCCACTGACAACTTTACTGACAACTTTAAATGAGATGATGGCCGCCACTGACAACTTTACTGACAACTTTAAATGAGATGATGGCCGCCACTGACAACTTTACTACAAAGATCGGAGAAGGGGGTTTTGGATCCGTGTTCTTTGGTAAATTGCCGGAAGGAAAAGATATAAACATTAAAGCGCTGTCATTGTTCTCCAAAGAAGGAGTTCACGAGTTTTTGAATGAGGCAATTCTAAAATACTTAAACTATGTGCGATGGTTCAATTTGAAAGCTATTAACCTCTTTTCAATTTCTGAAAGCAATTTAAATTGATAATGACTTTTAAATAGTAAGAGAATATTTTTATATCTATAAAAAAAGCTCGTGCTAATGGCTTTTCTTGATTAACAGGTTAATCTTCTTTCTAGAGTGAATCATAGGAACTTGGTATCTTTTTTAGGCTATTGTAACGATTCCAAAGAGCTTATGCTTATCTACGAGCACATGTCTGAAGGATCCCTACGAGACCACCTTTATGGTATAGATATATATATATTAGTCAGAGATTTGTTTGTTCGAGTTGGTGATCAAATAGGCAGGTTAACCTGCACGCATTTGCTATTTATCTTCTTTTCCACGTTGTAGTGCAGAACGCTCTGGACTAGATTGGAAAACAAGGCTCAAAATAGCTTCAGATGCAGCACAAGGTAGCTCTCTCTCTCTCTCTTATGAGAGAGCGCTGGTTGGGTTGTTTTATATATTGATTAAAGTAAAATAACACCATCTAAGTCCATTTTTGCTTTATGCACCACCTGGGATCTGAAGGACTAGAATACCTGCACATGGCTTGCATCCCAAAGATAATTCACAGGGACGTGAAATCCGCCAACATCCTTTTAGACAGCCATATGAATGGAAAACTGGGTGATTTCGGTATTTCGAAGATGACAATTGATGGCGAGGCTTCTCATGTCACCACTACAGTAAAAGGAACGGCGGGATACCTCGATCCAGAGTATATAATACATATAAACGATACCATTTCATTTTTGTGTTAGCAATATTAAAGTGGATACCATCTCATTTTTGTTTTAACTAACTTTCTGTCGGAAATGTTTCAGGTATTTTAGCACGCACCTGTTGACCGAGAAGAGCGACGTGTATAGTTTTGGAGTGGTTTTACTCGAGATCATATGCGGCAGACAACCAATAGATGTAAAACTTACTGGAGACGAAATAAACATCATTGCTTCGGTAAGGAATCTGTTGATAAGTTATTGACCGACACCATTGGCATTGGAATATTTAGTATTTGCAGTGTATCTTTATCATCTCCTTCAGATTAACACTAGTCAATAATTATTGGTATATTTATAGGTGACACCTTATGTGGATGTGGATGGGGAGCTGGATGAAATTCCTCAAAAAATAGCGGAAATCATAGACAAAAAGTTGGGTGAAAATTATGACATGAAGTCCATCATTAGTGTTGTCAGATTAGCCATGAAATGTGTTACACTGAACCGTCCTCTAGGCCCAACGCTAGCGAGGTATTAGTGGAGCTCAAAGCGGCTATCAAACAGATTGATGATGTGGAATGCGGGTATATGCATGCCAGTCCGGTCTCATTGCTGGAATCGAGTGGAGACACAGGAATGGAGTGGGTTGACAATAGCTCCAACCTCTGCAATGTAGAAAGATAAGTTCCACCGTTGTCATATGGAGTGCAGAAGATGGAGTTGTAGTTGATCTTGTTACATGTGTTGTTTGACTGTACCTTTGGATGGCTTATAACATTCAAATATAGTTTTATATTTGTTTGGGTAACAATATCCTCGCAATGAATGCTGCGATAAATGGAATATAGGTAATCGGATTTGACGACATCCGGCATAATTCATCTGCACTACCCCAATATTCAATGCTACTTAGCAAATTGAATATTAACAATTATATTCATCAAAGGACATTCTGCTTTTCTTAATTCTCCAAGTCATATTTTATTTTATTGTGATACTCGATACCATTTTTTCTTCCCTCTTTAAGAGGTTAGGCGGACGATTTCCACACTATGTTGGTGCACATTTACGCCCATGTTTGATGCAGCATACAACAGTTTCAGTAGAGATAATTTTTCGGAGAATTTTGAACTATGATTTTCGGTGTGGGTTGAAGTGTGACGAAACTGGATACTTATTTTGCCTCCATTTTTGCCTCGATTTATGCTTCCTACACTGTTGATCATCTTGATATTCCCGATCTTGATTTCACCTTATTATGTGTCTTTTATTGACTTCGTGAAGGACGCTACTTCCAAACATCCATTTTATTGACTTTGTCAAGATGCTACTTCCAACCATCCATCCATTCATTGTAATATAATAATTTTATGTTATGTTCTATTTTGTTTAACATCCATCCATCCATTGTAATATAATAATTTTATGTTATGTTCTAGTTTGTTTAATTTAGAAAGAGCAAATTGGTTTGGATTTGTGAGTATGAGGATATTATCACTGAATGT
The DNA here is from genome assembly GCA_900067695.1 of Picea abies. NCBI lineage: Eukaryota > Viridiplantae > Streptophyta > Pinopsida > Pinales > Pinaceae > Picea > Picea abies. The sequence goes on from CBVK0101227955.1 coordinate 22,602, forward strand.
TGGATTTGTGAGTATGAGGGTATTATTATTATTGACTTGGTGAGTATGAAGATATTATTAGTTTTTGTTCTAGGCATAGAGGGATTATAGTCATCAATAATTTGTTGACCTCATATTAGATTGTCTATTGACCACAAATATTTCCATATTATCTATTATTGGAACCAGGGAACTGAAAATATCGATTTTTATATAATAAAAAGTACCATATTTGTCATGATCTGATTGGACAACGGATTGGAGGTCTTGTTGTCGGCTTCACTATTCCCAATGTTATATATGTTGGCATATCCAAAGTATTTGATCATATATGATATTTTTGAATCATATATTTTCTTATGCATTGGTCGATGGTGGATTAATGCTAGCATTAGTTCGAATGTTTGCTTTAGCATTTTTTGCTAGCTAGAATACATTCTCTAGCATATTACTATGTGTGATTTTTGTTTTATTGTTGCATGCTTCAAGAGAACAGGCCTGCCACACTGCATTTTTTCTTAAATGTTTGCACAGGGCTACGCCCTTCGACATTTCTGACAGTCTTAAGTGTTTACCTAACAGGTCTGCCAGTCTTAAATGTTTATTGTACAGATGTGTTGCAATAAAGTTTTGTTCCATTTTTTTGATGGTGTTGTTTGCAGTGAAATTGTGTTGAATCGTTCTCCATTGGCATCACTAGTTCAATGGTCGATGCTTGTTCGTTGGTTCGTTCCTTGATTCTTGTTCTTGTTGATTCAACTTTGCAAAGTTGAGGTCCTGCAGTTGTAGTTGGACCTCTTCGTGGTTGTTCATTGGTTTGTTGTTCTTCAACTTTACAAGTTGTTGGACCTGTTGTTGCGGATTGCAGTTTTTGGGGCTGAGCTCTTGTCATCCCTCGTTGAAGGGTAAGTTTTCGTGTCATCGTTTTGTTGTTATTTTTCAATGGTGGGAGTCCTTGTCTCAAAATTATGTTGCAGACCATCTTTCTCTGTGCTCTTAATTTTTGTTCCTAGAAACCATGTGTCTTCATATGCCAACTACCACACCCATAGCTATTTCAAAAATTGCAATGCAGAGGAGTTTTCAAAAAGTAGTTTGGAGCTATCACAAGAGGGAACCATCCATCGGGGTGTAGACACAGAGAATGCTTTTATTCTGTGGGTCAAAAAACTCTGTCCAGTTGTTTCATTTGTCTTGTCATTTCTATCTTGCAGGATTTTTTCTAGCTCTGAGAAGCTTGTAGGATGCACGCCATGAATAGGTTCAAATCAATCTTTTTGCTGAGTAAATTTATGGTGTTATTTATTTGCGTTGTTTCTTCTGTTTGGTTCACTTTCCAGTGTGGGTTTGCTTTCTTTTCATATGCTATGGGGACTAGGGGGGATTGAAGTTGACAAGAATAAGGTTGAACGTTACATACGGGGATTGGTACCTAGTTTTGCGCTTGTAGTTTTCCTATTTTGCTTTCCTTTTTTTTTCCCTACTTTTGTTCTTTGTTTCCCCTTTTCTCTGTTTTCATGCAAACTGAAAGTATCTAACAAACAGCTTCAAAATCACAGTTCAAAAGATGAAAGAAGTAATAGATGTTGAGTCATATGAAATAGATACACAGTCCATTATACTTGACAACATTGACGATGTTTTGCATAGCAATGGCCTTTTTAGATTGGATGCATTCTTGTATACTGTAGGAGATTGCCTTTTCGATGCATTTCAGTTTCTATTGCATTTCTGTTATTCCTTGACCGACCTGTGCAATGGATTGATAGATTATTTCTTGGGTTGTCTAAAAAATGGCGACACTAAGGCATTGGAGTCGTATGAATTCGATCTGGAATATGATTTTCTTCTGTAATTGCATGGAATACATGATGTCGCTACATATTTTTAAAGATGCAGTTGTCTGCATCTCCAATTATGCCTGCACATGAGAGGGGACTTTGGGGAGATACATTTTGTATACGTTGGCTGTCTAACTGGCTCAATATATCAATTGGAATATGGTCATTGACAAGAAAAACAAGATATCTACTATTCAACAAAACGACATCTGATAATCCATATTTCATCTTGTTCCATGATGCCAATGCTGTCAGTGGTCATTATGAACCACTACTATACAGAAAAATGTCCATATCCAATGTTGAAGGAGCTCATATTTACTTGTCCCTCATTTGCAAAGACCTTGAATCGCAGTGGAAATAGATTATGCATCGCATAGACTACCATGGTTTACAACTAGCAACAACTGTTAAGTCTAGCTGTGGAGATAGTCTGTTCAATGCAATTTGTTGTTTGGTAGCAGCGAAGTTCGATGTGTAGTTGCTGCGGCTTTACACTATACAGTCCTTTTACAATACAATTATAGGCGACAGCCAACAGGATTTTAGGTGCTTGCATCAACACCTTTTGCCATATCTCCTAGAAAATATCCCGACAATTGGAAGTTGGCAAGAATACCTTGTAAAGATGGCACTGTCATATGAAAAGGGAATGTGGAGGGTTGTAGATTCTGTTTGCAATGGTTGCCTATCATATTCAAAGTAAATATCCATGTCTGGTCGGCCTTGCCATATGGCACTGTCCATTCCTGGTCTATTGATTCAAATTACGATCGAACAATTGACATCCTCTCATTGAAAATAGATACAACACATATCCATTATCAACCTTTTCTTGGACATATCAGTGGTTCAGGGTTCAATGTCCATGCCACCCAAATCGCATCGAATCTACATATGCATGGCATGCTTTTTAGTGAGAATGAAACTCCTCCTAGTTGCAATATGGCCATACAGGGCTTGAACAAAAAATCCATGCGTGAAATTCATCACAGTTGTGATGAGGCCATACAGGGCTTAAACAAAAAATGTAGAGTAAGTTATCACAACTTGAAAAAAATTATGCATAAAATTCGTCCCAGTTGTGATGAGGCCATACAAACGTTAAACAAAAAACGTAGACTAAGTTATCACAACCTGAATCAGAGTGAAATTCATCCCATTTTCCATTAGGTCATCGTGCCCTTGGACAAAAACCGTAGAGTAAGTTACCACAAATTGAAAAAGGTCATGTAAAAGAGAAACAAATACATTGCTACGCTTCCTTTTAGAGAGAAACTCACATATCACAATCTAAAGAAATTTTTTCATGCACAACAGAACATAAACAGGTATGGTCGCATATCCCAGAATTGTCATGCAACTGTCACATTTCATGGGCTAGAAGCAACACCATGCACTACTACCAATGAAAACCAACAAACACTTTCTACTCATACTTCCCCGTGAAATAAAAATGCAAGACAGACCTACATGAAACAAATGAAAGACACTCCTTCCATTGCATGTGCAATTTGTGAACAATTGAATTTCTAAAAAAAAGGTAAGTTTTTCACGCCTGATTTGCAAGCAGAATACCTCCGCTTGATAGCGCACGATAAACCATTTTTCAGTGGCAAAATTTGTCTTCCATGCAAAAGGTCGCTTGAAAATGGAAAAATGCCACAATTTGCAGCCCCTGACCAAATAAGATGTAATACAACACTACTAGATGTAAGTGCACTTATGAAACTTCAGGAGAGACTTGTGTCTCTGCGAATTGCATTTGCACAAATCAGGCCTTGGGGCTATAAATGACCCTAGATGGGCTTACCAGGATCAATTATTATTGTGCTTGTTCAACTAGATGTTGTGCAAAAAGCCTTGCCACAATTCATTTGTGATACAATGACAATTTTTGTGGCTCTTAAAATACGCTTGCGATACAAAAATTCCTATCAGATAGGCAAAGTGCGTGTGCATGTTGTTATGAAAGCATTAAAGGAATTATGTTCCAGGACCTTGTACAAAGCACAAAACATTTGTATAAATGACAACTGGAACAATGTTCTTGCAGAAGAGGATGCCAACTCTGCAGAGACTCTCGAAAATGCTAGTGAATTTGATATAAGTGATGAATTGGAGAATGAAACATTGCTGAGACATTGGTGCATGGATTCATTGATTCACAGTGCATTCGTGACTTGAAAGACAAGATTGTCGAAATTACACCTATTGAGGGGCAACATCCACTTGGAATATTCAAGGACAAATTCGCTGAGGAAATGAACTTTCCAACACTCTTCTACGGAGATCCACGTGCCACTGACATTACAAAATGATTCAGTTATCATAAAATAGTCTGATGGGAGATGCTACATTCAAGCGGTGACTTGTCATGTCACATAACAAATTTGTTTTTCAAAACAATGCGCATAATAATAGAACAAGTTCTCTCCTGCATGTGGGTCCGAATAAGAAAAGGCCAGTTACAAGGAAGAAACTTGTTAGCCAAGGATGTCAAGTACAAAGTAAACTTAGAAAAAATTCTGAAATTTGATATTGGATACATAGATTTCAAAAACATTTGCACTTCTCCTGACTATTTGCAACAAAACAAAAAAACTATTTTTGCAATGATCTAGCAATTGGGCCCGCCAACATTTTTCATCACATTTACAAGTGTAGAGCATTGTTGGGATCCATTGGTAGCTGCCGTATCTGACCTGCATAGGAACAGGAAACGTAAAAAACAAACCGATACACTGGAAAATAATGACATTGACTACCTCATAAGAAAAGACATGTAATCACTACTATAGACATAGAATAAATGCTTTGAGACAATTGAGATGCCATGATGAAACGTTTTTCGGAAAAATATCGAACTACTTTTTTGTGACTGAATTCTAGAATAGGGGAAATGAACATGACCATGCACTGTTGTGGATAGAGGGTGCACCAATATATGGAGTTGACAACAATTCAGGGATCGAACAATTTGTGGAGAAATACATAACATGCAACACAGATCATTTGGATCCAGAACTTGCCAAAGTTCATAGACATTACCATACAAGAAGTTGTAGAAAACGAAAAAACTCCCATTACATATACAACTTTCCTGTGCCGCCAATGAGAGCTACAAGAATCATAGAGCCACTTAGTTTAGAGGACAATGTTGTTGTTGAGAAATCTAAATCCTTGTTTGCATTTCTAGAACAAGGAGAATTTGACGAGCTGATAAGATTTGATGCCTTCTTAACAGATCTAAATCTATCATAAGATGAGTACATCCAAGCCATACAATGTACGCTTAAACAACCAACAATTTTCCTTAAACGAAAACTTTTCCATATTTGAAACAACAGTTTCTCCAAGGACATGCCAGTTATGTGGAAAGAAAATACAGATGCATAGCACGTGCTCAATGCATATGCTGCAACATCGTACTATACTTCGTATATGACAAAGGTTGACAAATCTATGACAAGTGCATTCAGAAGAATACACAAATAACATGAAAGAAGTCATATTGATGCCTTACAAATGATACGCACACTTGGAAATACATTTCTTAATTTTCAACAAATGTCTTCTCAACAAGAAGTTCACATTGCACTTTGCTTGCCCCTCACTTGTAGTTCAATAAAATCTGTCTTAATAAACACATCTCCACTTGAGAAACACACATTTGTGCTTAAACCACCAATTTTTCTAGAACAAGAGCCTGAAAATTCAAAAGATGTGTTATGTCTCTCTATTGTTGATTATTACCTCCAACGTCCATATCCTATTAGTCATATCTGCTTAGCAGAATTCTTATCGCATTACAAAAAAAAATGGTCCACCCATATCAAAAAGAAAAAAACCCTCTGTGATACGGTTTGTCAAATACAATAAACATTCTGACTATGAAAAATATTGTAGAGAAAAAACTGTTGTTGTATATTCCGTTCGATGAAAACAAAGAGACACTAAAATATAACTTCTCTACATGGGTGGCTGTGTATGTTGCCTCTGAGACTATAGTGCACATCAATGAAGCTAGATTTACCTACAATGTTAATCCAACATGGGGTGATCTAGAAATTGTAGTTAATGAGCTAGAAAACCCTGACAATCCCGATGAGACATTCACAAACCGAAAAACAACCAGAACTCCTTGCGAGTCCTATGACTTACAAGTGGATTTGCCTCATCCTCCAGCAGGTGGAAGTGAAAAACGTATCAATCTTGGTTTTCAAGTCACAAAACATCCTTTCCTAATTGAAGATAATGAATACCACAAAATAAGATGTCTATTGAATCGAGAACAACAAAAAATTCTAAAGGACATTGCTCTTAAAAAACGCTTGAACATGGACACTCATGTGCACTTGTTCCTTACAATTGGAGCAGGAACATGCAAGACATTCACATCAAAATCACTGTTCCAAATGCTTATATGAATCTATGATTCAAACAATTCCTCTGATCCTATGAAACCAAAGGGCCTAATAGTTTCATACACAGGAAAATATTCATATAATGTAGGTGGAACAACAGTCCACTCTGCATTTTTAATGCCTTTTAACAAGTCACAGTTTCTTCCACTTAGCAAGGAAATGTTGGATACATTGTCTAAGATTTATGAGGAACTCCAACTTGTTTTTATATATGAATCATCTTTGATTGGAAGTCGGTTCTTGTATTCCATTGATAATCGACGAAGAAGCATAAAACATGTGCACAGGAAATACTTTGGAAACATTGACATGATATTTTGTGGAGATCTTTACCAGGCACAATCCATCCAAGATCCTTTGATATTTGAACAACCTACCGTTAACATGGAAACAGTGACGCATGACTTCTGGAGAGAAAATATTAAATTCTTTGAATTGCATACTACAATGCGCCAGATAGATGAAACATTCATTGCAATTCTGAATAGAATGCAGACAAACAACCAAACATATAATGACTTGACATATATCAATTAGAGGTGCTTGCGACTTGCACCAACAGACCCAACGTTACCTTACCTATTCTACACAAATAAGGACGTTGCAATGCATAACGACCACATGCTATTTCTCATTTCTGGCGATGATATCATCATCAATTCAATTGACCTGGAAGAAGAAAACCATGGAAATGTGCCACGTCATAAACATACAACCACTTTACCTTTGCAACTTGTCCTCAAATTAGAAATGTTGGTTGAAATATATGCCTGTAACTATGATTCACAGGATGGCTTGGTCAATGGTGCAAATGGAATACTCAAAGGCTATACGAAAACAAAAAAACTTGATGTCCTTTGGATTAAGTTCCATGAACCGCATATAGGCAAGCGACAAGTAAGCAAGTTGGCTTATCTATATAATTCAAACACTGGAAGCGATTGGACACCTATTTTGCGAATATCAAATCCAATATCAACGTCAACAAAGACAGGTCGACTGAATATTCGAAAATAGTTTTCGATTAAACTTGCATGTGCACGTACAGTCCACAGATTGCAAGGACTAACACTTGATAATGTTGCATTTCAGCCTGCTGGAATTCGGATACATGGAATTTTATACACAGCACTATCCCCTGTCAGAAGCATAGACTCCTTGTATTTACTAAGTCCTCTTACAAAAGATAACTTCAAAGTCAAACAAAAATTTGATATTGAAATGGAACGACTCAGGACCATCGCAAAATGACAACTCCACTATGATTACCAATTCATACAAACAAATTCATCTATATCAATTATTTCGCTTAACACACACAGCTTAAATGCACACATGGATGATATACTGAATGACTATGATACAATGCAATCCGATATTCTATGCTTGCATGAGACATACATGGCATTATGCATGCAGAACAAACAATTCCCAAATCACAATTGCATATCAAGTTACATTGCACATGGGGTGATGATATTGATGAAAAAACATGTACCAATTTTGGATCATATACATATCGAAGAAAAGAATGTTGAGGTGGTGCTTGCAAATTTTATTTTTGTAGGAAACAAAAGTTGCAATACTGAATCTATATGTTGCTCCCCATGCAACATTCTCCAACATAGTAGATGTTATTTCCAATGCATTAGGCATTTCCATCTGAACGGACCCATTGTGCTTGTAGGAGACTTCAATATTGACATGCTACAAAATAATGGCAGAACAAAAGAATTGGAAAACTACATGTGCAAATACAGTCTCCGCTTTTTTTTGAACAACACAAGCCATCTGCAAAACACACTTATTGACCATGTGTGGTTGAATGTGCCCATTCCTCAATACAATATGTTTATCTTAGACACATATTGGTCTGATCACGATACAATTGGTATTGCACTTGAATTATGAGAT
>CBVK0101227956.1:0-17025 GCA_900067695.1 Picea abies
GTTGCAAAAAAAAAAAACAAATTATCCAGCTTCTTGGTTTTCCCTAATTTGTACACATACTGGTCTAGTCACCATACAAATGGTGTTGTACTTGAATGATAAAATATACATTATGAAAAAATAAACAGACACATCCTTCTAAAAACTATATGTTACTCTATTCATCTTATTCTATTTTTTTTAGTATATGTACATAGTACTTGCATTTTTCTTTACATGTCCCTTTTGTTTTGTACTTTTGTTCATAGAAAGAAATAGGAAAACTAGACGCCACAAATAACTCCTAACCAGAGATGTAGAGGAATCCATGCAAAGGTGCATTTTTTCTGCCCGTGTTCCATATTTAATAGTTTTTCATTTACTCTATTTGTATTTGTTGAACTGGTTTGCAGCTGTGTTTTTTTCTTTTTCTTTTTGCGCCTCCTTTGACACTCCATATCTTCCTCTACATTCACTTGTGTTACACATTATTTTGTTCATTCTAATGATAATATCATAGACATGTGTTCAGGCTCCTAACATGACTTTTTCCTGAGAAGAGCAACTTCTTTCCTCCTCTACAAAGATGCTTTTTAGAAAGGGTCCACAGGCTGCCCATACTACACAGTGTGGAAATCCATCATTTCCGCAGGCTACCCTATAACTAGCCCACGAGATTTCCACAGGATGATATATAGGCAGGGCACGACGACGTTCCAAAGCTAAAAGAGGAAAGAGGTTTCACGAAGTTTCTAGAAGGGGAATCTTCTAGAATGTGAGGTGGCATCTGTATGGTTTTGATCCTACTGGTTTCTTTGATTTGGTGGGATCATCCTCATCCTTTTAACCACTTCACCTTCTCCTATATAATCATGGGCTTCTCATGGAAAAGGTTAAGCACAGTTGAGCAAGACCAAGCAAAGAATTGGTGAGAGAATAGGCTGAAGATTGTGTGAATAATCCTATTCTTAGTGATGCTTGAGACTTCCATTTGTCCATCAAGCTTTTGTGGATCAAATTCATGTGAATTTCAGAGCAAGTGTATGTGTGTGTTGGGACAAAGGACCACTAAAAGGGAACTTGCGACATCAAGGTGATTTAGTTGTATCTTCTACTTTTCATTAATATAATACAGTGACACGTGTCTTTCCCATAAAATGATTAGTGTTTTATTACATGACTCCTTGATCACATGTTTAGGTTGTCTTTGAATTCTACTATTGTTGCTTTCACATTGGTTGGTTTGTGTTGTCACAGATTTGATTCTACAAGAGCACTGGAGTGAAGCAGGGACAACAAAGATATAAGGAAGTGATTCATAAGGTATGTTATCTATTCCTCTTTGGATAGTAAACTTAATGATTGCAACTTAGGGAAAGCATCTTGTTCCATCTCGTTTTGTTCTAGATCTAGGTGGATCTAGCGGGATCAGTTCATGTCCGCATATACCAATTTACCCAATAACAAAATTGGCGACTCCACTGGGGAGAAACAACTAGTTTGTGGTTTTTTGTTGGCCATTTGCTTTTGACCTATTCTTTTTACTTGATATCAATCTCTGAGTCTCTAGGAGACCCATTCACTCTCCCTGGGTTTAAAAGTCCACTTAAATGTTTTGCCTTTTCCCCCAAATTTCTTGATTTTTCAAACACGTTCGCACTGCACCTTATAGATAGCCTGCGGAAACCATTCATTTCCGCACCCTGGTAGTTCCTTTCAGCACATGATTTCTGCACCCTGCATGTTTCTGTCTCACGGAAATCATTCATTTCTGCACTGTGTTATACTGCCTGCCTGCAACAGCATTTGAATTATTTTTTTTGTTGGATTTTGCCTTCTACTGTGTCCTAGTTTTTCTTTAGTCAGTTGGGTAAGGATTTTTAATGCCAGTTCTTGAATTTTATTGACTGTTTCAGCTTTATCTTGATTGGTTTCGAAAATCGAACACCTCTCTTGATTATTTTTCGATCTTTGTTTTTTATTTTTATTGACAAGGATATAATCTCTGGACTTGCATCTGAGTGCTTGCTCGAACAAAGCTCTTGGTTTGGATTTGGATTTGTAGGTTGGTTACATCTTTTGGATTGTTTAATGATCAAAAAAACATTTCTTATTCATATTTGAAGAGATATTTTTCTTATCAATTTTTATTTTTATCCCCATTGAAAGATCGATTTGGGTGTTTGTTGAGTGTTTTATTTTCATTGATTACTTATTCTTTCTTAGTTCCATCCCCGTCTTGGTTTCTGGAAAGGAAAAAATTAAAGTCTTTTTAGTCTTTTAAGCAATCATTTATTAAGAAAATATTAGCATTTGAAACAATGAAAGAGAACGAATCGTGGAATTACATTGTTGATGATTGTTTGGTACTACATTCAAAGAAAGGAATTGTACATCGTAGTTTGCATTGTTCTAGAAAAATTCTTTCTCCCTACTATAGATAGAATTCATCGAACGAAAGTTTGCATCATCCATTTCTATTTGCACATTATTGGGTCAAAGTCTCACATAACATCGGTTTCATTCCCATCTCCCTCTTGAGTAACAACAACCTTTTATAATATTGCGAAACTTTAAAATTCAACTAGTAACTTTTTCTAGGTCTCTTTTACAACATTAACTAGGCTAGAGCTTTGGAATAGGCAGTGAGACACACTCTCCAAAGAACAAAACACACAATAGTATCTTGTGATAGGGAGTGTCCAAATCCATTTGCAACATTTTGTCCTAGGAAGACCTTCTCACACAAGGGTCAAAACTGAGGTCACATTGAGATTGGCAGAGTCACTCACCCTGCTTTGTTGGTCTCAGTGTAGAGATTGCACGTATTATGGGGGTCGCTTGAAGGTATACCCACAATTATGAGTGGAAGCCTCTCAAGTTGATTTCGGGCTCGATACCCTACCCTTACGTGTGGATCAGACTGTCGATTGTTCCCCCAGGCATCACTGTTGTTTGTGGTAACTTTAGTAGCCTATCTTCTTAGGGTCTTACACAAGGTGACTGTGGAGGGGAAAGTCTCCATGGTACCTGGAATCGACGTTGGCCAGACTCACTCAGGCTTCTTGGAGGGTATACCCATGATTATGTGTGGGAGCTTGCACTAGGGTGTAAGTTCGTTAAGCAGGTCGTCAACGTAACTTTTCCACCCTAGCCCAACCCCTTCTTGTCTCGAGTCTGCGACGTTGGATTTCATCACCAACTAGTGACTTCAGAATAGGAAGGTCTTGTTTGCTTGGTGTTGATTCCTAGATTTTACTAGCGAGTGTTGTTTGTTTACGTAGTTGGCCATAGATGTTTTCCATAGATTTTTCAATTCAGCCAACATTGACCCTCCACGTCATTCACGTAGGACGCAAGGACTACCTCCAGAAGAGCCGAAATTTTCTCAACCCTTGCCTCCTAACCCATCAAAGGATTCTCCTCAACAGAGTGAGATCCAGGACCACATACCTTCACAGCTGGAAATGAGAGATTCTCTAGAGAGATTTCAAATTGTTTCTGACCCTCTAGAAGCTTTCCGCCTACCTCCTGGATATGAGAGACATATTCTCCAACTCAATTCCTCCAGAGAAATTGTTATCGACACTTTTGGATTACCTCCCGAAATTGTCGTCGGCCTTAACGAAGATCCTTATTTGAACACTGGCATATCTTAGACTCCAACTTCTAGAAGGAACCCTCCTACCTTAGAGACAGGAGTTGAAATACCTACCACTTCTGAACCACTCGAACCATCTTACACATTTACGATACCTTTAGATCACTTTAACAATAAAACATGCTATTATTTTCCCAGGTTAGAAGCATTGTCATCTAGTTCCAGTTCAACCATCCCTCTTCAGCAGGCCCATTCCAAAATGGTCCCAAATACTACGATTACTCCAACCGAGAATATGGTGGCTAGCTAAACACCTATTGGCACACCACTTTTACCTGGTCAGATCCCATCACTTCCTCTTGGGTATAATGCGTTGAATGCTTCTATTCTCGTTCCTACCCAAGTCCCATCCGGAACTCCTGGAGTCTTCACTCCTAGGCACAATCCTGTTCCTGCTTTTATTCCGACACTTCCTCAGGCCCCTTCCAGAGGGTGTTATCCACCTCTGACCAATAGACCCGACCCTAGTGGCATTACTCATTCTTTCACACCTAATTATCAGATTCTTGTTGGTAGAAAATTTAATCCTGGGGGCCAATTTCAACCCTCGCTTGGAAGTCAAACCCCAATGGGGACACAACCTCCAATCAGAGGACAACCTCCACCCACCCCACCCTATGGATAGAACATCCCGACAACTTTAGCCTAGTATTTGAACTTTCTTACCCAGGGAAATACTCAATTGACAGGGGGGCAAGAGCCTCAAGTCACCTCTTTTGTACCCCCTAGTACGGGACAACCTTAACCCGGGACCTCCAATTCCATTTGGGGTTCGAATGTTCCCTTTAACATCCCTTTCCAAGGGAATGTACCTAATCCGTACAAACCCATGGGCTATTTTCCACCACACCCACAACTGAATCTTCCTGGATCTTCGCATTATATGCAAACTGCTTACGGTCCTACTGGTATATCGATGGGACTTCCTCCTCAAAGTCACCAGTACCCTCACGTGAATAGACAATTACCCTTTTTGGCCACTTTGGACCTCCCTGATTTGTCTCAAATTTTGAATGACCCTATCCATCACTCTCCTCATTAGCCTGTCATACCAACCAAACTACCATCCAACATTCCTAAGTTCGATGGTAAACCTGGAGAGGACCTGAACAATCATGTAATGACTTTCCACCTTTGGTGTTCATCCAACTCTTTGATGGATGACTCCATTCGGTTACATCTTTTTCAACGAACTCTCACGGGTTCATCCGTGAAGTGGTATATATAATTACCACGAGGCTTCTTCACCAATTTCAATACCCTAGCTATGGCTTTCCTCACTCACTACCAATTGCCAATCCGTTATGAAATGAGGACAAAGATTTTGAGTTCTTTCAAGAAAAGTAAAGCCACTCATATCTCTAATCACATTCATGAGTGGAGACGAATATGACGTCTAATCAAACTCGATATTCTCGATTAGTTATTGGCAGAATGGTTCATGAAATCCTTCGTGAATGACATATCTAAAGACATTTCTATATGTATGATCTGCTCCCTGATGCACCTCGTACTTCTACCATGACCACCTCAACAACCCCAACAGCTTCTCATGCCGCTAATGGTGTGATAGGTACTTTCCATGCTCAACCTCAATTTGTGCAGACCTCTCACACCACGCCCAAATCCCATGCTTCTAATGTTCAAACTGCTCCGACACCCACCCCTCCCACCGGTAAAACTTCATAAGTGAACGTCGTTCAATTGAATCCTACCAGTAAGAATAAATCTAAAAAAGGGAAGGGTAGGAATAAGGAGGATAAGAAGAAAAATCCATAATCCGATAAGACCAAGACACAACCTATTAAAGATAAGGATAAACACAAACCTCACTATCCTTGCCTTATTTGTGGTGAAGATCACTACACGAAGGATTGTCCGAGACGTGCTGAGGTCATGAAGTTTCTCCAAGGGACCCCAAAACCTCCTACACCTGTGGTCTTTTCTCAACCCTTCCCTTCTCAACAATAGGCTCAATTGGTCATCCATAATCAATGTTCTTCCTCCACCACCTTCTATGTACTTATGTGTAACGGTGATTCAAAGAAGAATGACATCACACTTACCACTTGTGCCAAATATTACCCTTCCTCCAAGGAGAAAGTTGACGATATACTACCTTTGTTGGTTCAACAATCTCCCTCGGCTCCACCTTCCAATGGTCCTCTTCATATAGAATGACCGAACCCTTATACAGTCCTTCGCCCTCCTCCCAAGGGCATGGCTTGAAAGTCTGCTTTCAATCTTCATGTGTGTACTGCCCAAAACTACAGTATAGTAGAAGATCTGGCATAAACACCGTCTGCGATGTCAACCCTTGAAGTCCTTCAGAGTTGTCCTACATAATGGAAGACAATGTTGAAAGATATCGGTGGAATCGACCCTACAGATACAAATTTAATAATCTTTGACTTGGAAGATCACATTCCAAGTTTACTCCCTTAGCTCGCATTTCAAATCCAAGTTGTTGTCTCCGACAAGAACATTTGTAGAACAATTATTGACGAGGGTGCCTCGATGTGTGTCATGTCTATTGCCTGATGGAAAGCCATTGGCTCTCCTCCATTAACTGAATCACACAACACACTCAAAGCCTTTAATGGCTCTGGATTTAAACCTTACGGTGTCCTCCCATCATTGCCTATTACGTTAGAAGGCAAAACGGTCAACGTTGAAGTTGAGGTCTTTGATGCTCCTCTCGATTACAACCTTTTACTTGACCGTAGCTGGATCGATTCCATGTGTGCAATTGTGTCTACTCTTTTCCACATCGGGCGTTTTCCACATCAGGGAAAAGTAATTACAGTAGACCAATTGAATTTCTTCAACTCTGATACACGTACCAACAACATACCTTTCATTGCCAAGACACCCCTTGGATACAAGAATGTCGGTGTGGGTCTACCAAAAGATTCCACTCTGATGGGAACATTTCCAATCCCACCACCTGACGTCCCACCTCCTTTGGTTTCCTCGATTAACATGATCTCCACCACTGTCCGTGAACCTCCTGAGTCTTCTGACCCGTGGATAGTACCCAAACCTAGTGATTATCTCCACTACGGAAACCAGATGCCTTTAAGTCTAGTTTAATCTTCTTACCAAGCCATTCAATCGGTTGACCTTTCTACTCCCTCTCTCAGTGATTCATCTCCTGAACCGTTTCATGTCATTTTTCCCACATACGAGATGATTATGTCGGTTATGTTGATGGAAGATACCCCTTGGGATGATGGACATCATCGTTCCATTCTCTTCCTCAAACAACACACACTCAAGAGTTATCAATGGATCTCGACCCCGTTGACCATTGTCATTATTTCTTCGGTTCCTGACTCCACACACGATGTGTTGTATGAAGGAAACTTAAGTAACATTTCACCCACCACCCCCCTCGACATCTCTATTAAACCTAGAGTTGTTGAAAAGTTCACATTGAATCTTCCTGTTCCACCGATGAGGTTGTCACATATAAGTCACCCTTTCAAGAATTTTGTGACATCTTCGCATGGAGCTACGAAGAGATGCCCGTCATTGACCTCGATATTATCGTACATGAAATCAAGATGTACCTGGGCGCCAAACCCATACAGTAGAGACTTCGTCCGGTCCACCCTCATAAAGTGGCTGATATTAAGCTTGAAGTAGAAAAACTTCTTAAAGTTGGATTTATTTATCTAGTGGCTTTGATTGATTGGGTATCCAATCTAGTTCCGGTTAACAAGAAACAAGGTACAATCTGTGTCTGTGTTGATTATTGGGATATCAAAAAAGCTTGTCCTAAGGACAACTTTCCTAACCCCTTCATTGACCAAATCGTCGATGATTGCTCCGGAAGTGAAATCTTCTCTTTGATGGACGATTTCTCCGGATATAATCAAATCAATATCTTACCCACGGATCAACACAAAACCACTTTTATTTGTCCTTGGGGAACTTTTGCCTACCAGAAACTGCCCTTCGGTTTAAAGAATGTCGGTGCAATTTTTCAACGTGATATGTCTTACTCTTTCCATGATATTAAGCACATTGTACAACCATATATAGATGACCTACCAGTGCATTCCATGCATCGTAGTGAACATCCAACCCACCTCTGAGCCATTTTCCTTTGCTGTCAGTTCTATCGTATATGCTTAAACCCACACAAATGTGTCTTTTGTGTGGAGTCCGACCGACTCTTGGGTTTTATTGTGTCACATCAGGGGATCAGGGTAGATCCTTTGAAGGTTGAGGCGATCCTCATTCTCCCTCCTCCTTCCTCACTTCACCAACTACAAAGTTTGCAAGGGAAGGCAAACTTTCTACATCGTTTTATCTCAAATTACACTGAGCTAACACTCGGATTTACTCGACTATTAAAAAAAGGCTCTAAGTTTGTATGGGACACCACTACCAACAAAGCCTTTGACGCCTTGAAATTGACTTTAACCCATACCCCACTACTTTTCCCACCCAATTATAGTCTAGATTATTTCCTCTATCTCGCTACTTTGGACTCGACCATTGCCATGGTTCTGGTCCAAGAAGAGGATTTACACGACGAACATGTCATTTATTATTTGAGTCGGAGTCTCACGACTACCAAAGCCAAGTACTTACATGTTGAAAAACTAGCCTTGGCAGCTATCCAAGCTATCCAACGATTCCGTCACTATATCTTACTACGCAAGACCACTGTAATTTCCAATTGCAACCCCATGCAACACATTCTTACCCGCTAATTTCTCGGGGGAAAATACTCCAAATGGATAGTCATTCTCCAGGAGTTTGAATTAGAATTCGAACATGCTAAGTCTAAGAAATCCCTGGTGTTTTCTGAACTGATATGTGACCTTGCCTACACTGAGACAGAAAACGTAACAGAGGATTCTTTACCCGATGAGTCCCTTTTTTTGATCAGTTCTAATGACCTTTGGTATGGGTATATAATTGTCTATCTCCAAACTCATACTTTACAACCCAATTTGTCTAGCAGTGATTGTCGTCGAATCCGCTATCAAGCCCATAAATACATCATTCTCGGTGACACTCTTTATTGCTGGGGTGTTGACACTATCTTACGTCGCTATCTCACCTTTGATGACGCCACGAAAGCTTTGAATGACTGTCACTCCGGAGCATGTGGCAGTCACATGTCCGAGTATGCCACTGCCCAAAAGATCTTGCGAGCTGGGTACTTATGGCCTTCTTTATTTAAAGATTGTATAATTGTCGTCTACAAATTCCACGCCTACCAAACATACAACCATAAGATAAGATCTCATCCCGCTCCTTTACACCTTGTAGTTTCTGTTGGACCTTTCACTAAATGGGGTATCGATTTCATGACTTGTAACCCTCACTCGGTCAGGGGCATGGATACATTATCGTAGTCATGGATTATTTCACAAAATGGGCTGAGGCGATGCCTACATTCGACAATACAAGAAAAAATGTAGTTCTATTCATATTCAATCACATCATTGCACGATTTGGAATCCCACAGTCTATCGTCACTGATCATGGTAGCCACTTTTGGAACTTCATGATGTCTGAGCTCACAAAAAAGTTGGGTCTTCAACATGAAAACTCAACCCCCTACTACCCATAGGCCAATGGTCAAGTCGAAGCAATCAACAAGGTTCTTATCACCATGCTTCGATGGATTATAGGAATTCACAAAAAAAGCTGGCACACAATGTTGTTCTCGGCATTATGGGCCTATCAAATGTCCGTGAAGTCTTCCATGGGGTTTACACCTTTCCAATTAGTGTATGGTTTAGAATTTGTCTTACCGATTGAATGTGAGATCCCATCGTTAAAACTATCTGTTGAAATTCTTCCAAACACCTCTGCTGAAGAAAAACATTTGTTGTATCTTATGCAATTGGACGAAGCCCGTCGAGATGCCACCATAGTTATTGAAACCTAGAAGAAACGCGTCAAGGCCCAATACAACAAATATGTCAAACCACGTGTTTTCTCTGAGGGCGATCTAGTTCTCCTCTATGAACAAGATCGTGATTTTCTAGTGCTGGAAAATTCGAACCTATGTGGCGAGGCCCTTACATTGTCAAACGAGTGTTGGAGAAGGGGGCTTACAAGTTAGTAGACTATGATGGTATTCCTTTGAGTGAGCCCAGAAATGGGCTTTACTTAAAGAGGTACTATGCTTAGACTATCTTCACATGAGTGCTTGTATTTTACTGTATCATATTGTATTGTGCTATGTTTGTATGTTTTTCCGTTATTCGGTTTCTACCCTTGACCGCTTATCTTGCATTGTGATTGCTTTTCAGATGTCAGAGTCTTCGTTACCCTACCTTGGCTTCACCGATGGTGCTAGTCATAGCACTCAGAACCTAGCCTCTGTTTCATGGGCAATCTATGCACCCACGAATGAACTTATCAGTCTACACAGTGTTTGCCTCGGTCGTGCAACCAATAATATAGTAGAGTATAGCGCCGTCATTGAATTGTTGATTGATGCTATCTCACTTGGGATTTTTCGTCTAGTTATATGACTTGATTCACAACTAATAATGCTACAGTTAAGTAATGTCTATGCTATTCGAAGTCATACTTTGTTACAGGTATATTTACGAATTCGCCTCTTGGAACGTTATTTTGATTATATCGAGTATCAACACATTCTTAGATTTCTAAATACATTAACTGATGCATTAGTTGATTATGTGTTAGACAGACATCTGAGACATTTATAAATCCAATCACACATCACATGTATTATACAAAGAAAAATAAGTCGGTAGAAGCCTCATGTATATATATAACGATCAAAAGTTTTTTACAAAAAAGATTGTTTCTGTCCGAAGACCAAAATATCAAAAATGAATCTCATAGCTTCTACAAAAATGGCATCATGGATGCTACTCTCAGTAACACACTACTTCTCATGCTACCATACGGAGAAATTGTCTCAATGGACCATCCACGCCTACAGTATGGCGCTAGAAACGCCTCGGGATCTCGCCAATGGACATATCTGTGATCTGTGCAGTCAAACCCTCCAGATTTTGTTCGATTGCTTCATAGTCATCTGGATCCCATCCTACTACTACCGCTGCTTCCCCTCACCTCTAGACAGGGTATGTACCCGGGGGACTGAATGGCCCTACATCTGCATGGTTGAGATGTTTTGGTTAGTTATTGGATTGAAAAACATATAAAAACATTTAATATTTTGAAAACATTTACAAAAACAATATAAAAGCAAAATGTCTTTCTCACATAGTTCCCCCCACTGAGAACCCTCAGGTAATGCTAAGTTAGGATCATTGTGGAAATCCAGCCCGACATATGCATAGTCATCAATCATCAATATCTGGGGCTCCATCCAATCAAAAAATGTGTCATTATATCTAATAATGGGGCCTACCACGTGTCGGGACATGAGATCACACCACCGCTTCATCCACAGATCTCGTGGCGCTGGTATATTCCAATCTACTTGTAAGAAAAAGTGAGGGAATATTTCCAGGAAGAAATATACCAAAATGGATCCATACCCAAACTATTTTAGATCCCTGTTCTTTCTCTTGGTCAACTGGCTCTTCATGCTATGTAGCAACCCATCACACCAGTTGAACACACGAGGTTCTGTGCATTCTATCGCATACTGGAAATAAATCTGCAAAGCCATGTGTGGAGAAGCACTCCCTACCATCCATCCAATGGTGAATAGGATGGTTCTCAAGGTCAGATCATGAACTCCTCTGATAGCCACCTTGCCCTTGCGTCGTTCGGCCCTGGGTTCAAAATAAAGTCTGATGTATTCACTCATCGGTAAACCCTCACCTCGACCTCCTGTTAAGGTCACTCGCGCCCCACGATGAGACAAATCTGTTAAGAAATAAATGACTTCGATGTCCAAAGAGAGAAAATGAATACCCACATGGAATACTTGTTTGTCCACATCCCACATTCGGACCAAATATTCCAACAGTCTCAGTTGGGCTCTCATGCCTTGGATCTTAAAGAATTTTAATAGACCACATTGTCTTAGGGAATTTATGGTGCCCAGATCATTCAAATCCATTGCATCATCACATTCATGTTCCCTTTCTCTCCATTCTAACATTTTTGCAATCAAGATACCTGCATGGGAATGGAAAGAAAGGAGTTAGTAGTTATCAAAATTTAGAATTCTTTTTGGTTCACCATATCTTTTTCTTTTGGATTTTACGCTGCTACGACTAGTCCTTGGTTACAGAGATGGGTTTTCATAGTTGAACCATTAGGCACCTACAAAAATCTTTGATTTTCGCAGTACCTGATATAGGGCACCTGCGGCGGCCCTAGCGCGCACCTATGGTCCAAAAATTCACCCCAAAATTCATCTTTTAACTGATTAAAATGAATTTTAAACCATTAGAAAGGAAGAGGACGAGGCACTTACTATTTTTACACAAACCATTCACCGAATGATCGCTCGAGCTCTCCACAACCGACCTCCAAAACACGAGGTGAAAAAGGGATTTTGGACAAAGTTTTTGATCAAATACGAATGAAATAGTGAAAATGAGTTCTTACCTCTATTTATCTCATTTTTTTTACTTTTTCTAAATATATTTTATATTATTTAAATATTTTTTCTCAAAAACCTAATGGTCTCGTGAGTGTTGTTTCTTGTAGATGAGCAGGCTAGGGTTCCACAATGGAGTACAGACACTTTTTGCGATTTGTTTGTCTTTTTCGTCGCATGTATGATTACTTTTTAGGGTTTTTTAGAAAAACCTCGAGCTTAGTCTTTGTTCGTTCTCGTGCTCGAAAAACGATGAGAACGTGACCAAGTATACTTTTGTCGTCTTTTTGTACTCGTCATGATAACACAAAAAATAACGAAACTCACGGAGTAATCTTTAAGCTCTTTTAGCACTCTTTAAAAATGAAAAGATTGTCGAGTGACCTTGTTCTGTTCACGCTTGTAAAATTATTTGAATAAAACATTCGACGGGCGATAATTTATCACTTTTTCGGTCCTGTCGAACGATTTTATGAAAAAGAAACTGAGAGAGTTCTCTTTTAAGTGTTTTTCCAAACTCTATAAACATGAAAAACGTTCGAGTTTTCTATCTTTGGACTTGTTAAACAAACATCGACAGACCCATATGGGACCGAACCACTCCTTCTTAGGGTTCGTTAAAAATACTCTGAGGGACTTGTCCAAATGACGAGCTTACATCAACAAGCATATGTTATCCTCCTCAAGATTGCGTAAAAATAAAGAGGTACTCGCCAGAAATGGTGGGGGGGAATTTGGGAAAGGGATGTGTCTCTATATTTGTGTTAATGGCAGTAAGTGTTGCTCTTGAACATGGTGCCCCCTTTATTATTTGAATTCGGGTTGGGAAATCCATTTGTCTCTCATATGACCTTCTGCAAGTTCACATCTTGGGTCGTCTTTGAGTCTATGCTGCCAAGCCCAATGTTGTGCTATCCATATGTTCAAGAGAAGTTCAATCGAGCCCTCTACTGAGTCGGCCATCTGCAATTGTTCATTCTTATCATGTCAGCCTTCCTTGTGTCCATTCCAAATCATATTCGTACTTTTCTCTACCCTAAATCTGTTACTTGTTTCATGTCATTTGATGGGGGATACATCAAGGCCTTCTTGTGACGAGTATTTTCCTATTGACTTCAGCTCATTATCTAAGAACGAGACTTAGAAACTACTCAGTGCCTTAGAGCCTGCATGCCTCAATGGTAGGTTTCTTCTCTTTCGACAGTGGATTTACATCATTGATCCTTGATCGAAAGATCCCATCAAGTGTTCAACCTCAACTTATTTATTCTCACTCATTGGAATGTACTATCGTACCTTGGGGGTCATTAACATCAATGGTGATTTCCCTCGCACTTGTTAATGGTTTTCATTAACGACCAGTAATTGAGTGGTTTTTGACCATGTTTGATTTTAGCACTTGTATGCACATGGCTAGATTCGTACTAACAGATGATGGGATTGAAGACCCTGGACCTCATCATTTTTTATCTAGGTTGCGATGGAGTATTTATGGTTTGATTTGGCGCATAGATCCACTTTGTATGTCTCATGGCTATGTCTGTGTTTGAATTTTCCAATACGTAGATCCACAGTGTATTCTTGGTGGCTATGTAGAATCTTGGTGACATGGATCCACAGTGTATGTTTGGTGTCCATGACTTATATTTATGATTTCAATCATTTATAGTCTGAACATGGGAATGGGTCAACTAACCTCTCAAGTTGACTAGCAAACTAGTACACCAATCATACACTGTTGGGTTCAGACACTCCAGAGCACAGTTTACATGAGCTCATGAAGCTAAGTGGGATGTTGTAGATCCAAATACTTGAGTGATCATGAAGAGGATCATGCAAAGGGTAAACTATTGTACATATTTTATTTATATTTGGTTACTACTTTCTGTGAGTTGGGGCGATAATGAGCAACAATATAATCATCCACAATACCAACAACACTGCCTTTACCCCCCTTTAGGACTACCAACTCCCCACATTGACATCTTCCTGTGAGAAAGCAAATGTGCTCAACATCAATGTTTAAAATATCATGACCAAATCAAAAGAATTGTTGGTTAGAATTCCAAAATATGATCAACCTCTATAGTAGCATACTCTGTGACCTCATGTTCTGGTTCTAGAATAATTTTAGGAGCCCACAATCCCTCAATGCATCAAGGGTGGTTTGATATCGCAATGTTTCTACATATGAAAACTTGTGCTCTCATTCTTTCCACTCAATCATGGTGATTTGCCCTGTGCACAATCAAAGAAAAAGAGAAATGTCGATCTGCAAATACATTTTTGAGATTTTTTTTTTCTTTTTGTCCATTTTTGGTCCTAGTCACACTTGTTCATGGGAAGATATGTGACCGGCTGTGACTTTTCCACATAACAGTGGTGGCTAGGGCCTTCTGGTTAAGATATTGTGTGGTGAACCCATATTTTCATAGAGGCAGACCTAATGGGATTCGCCACCCCCCAGAAAATTCACCCAAAATAAAAATGAAAGTAACTTAAATGAAGAGCATAAGATGAGGGCATATATGGTCTTGACGGAATTGAATTTCATCATTTGAATCTCCCATAATCTACTTTGTAAGTTTTAAGGGTAAAAGTTTTTTTTACCAGAGATAAATTTTCACAAGGTAAATGGTAAAAATGATCCCTATTTACCATAAATAGACCATTTTTTTTTATCAAATCAAGGTCTGAAACAACCATATTTCCATATTTTTTGAAACGAAACTTCTCATTACTTCTAGATTTTTCTTTGATATCATTTTAAGAGATTTATACTAAATTATTTAACCTGTGGAATAATGTTTGTTGATTATTTTTATAGGATTAGATGATTATCCTTTTGACACATTCTATGGAGATCATCGTTGAACCATGAGGTATGTGTTCAGATATGTCATATAGTGATAGGTTTTTCCTGCATTTCTATATTGTATTATTAACTGTCACTTGTGACAACATTATTCCTTAGCTTCAACTCTATCGGGTTGCAGCATTATCCTTTCTCTTTGTTGCATGTCAAATGTATGCGGTAGGGTCTACCCTTCATGGGCCACCCTAGTTAGCATTCCCTTTGTTGTTTGGAACCCATGTTGTATTTATCCTTTGTCCTGTGAACCTATATTTATCCTTTCCATAACTTAAAATTTGAGACCCCATTCTTCTCTCTTTATCTTTTTATGGCCATGTCCTAAAGGGGTTCCTGTTATTTAAGTTATTTTATGGTTGCATGTGTTTATTGTTTCTTGCGTCTTGGTGCATAATGCTACATTGTCATTTGCTTGATCTCACTTATTACCATTGCATTCACTCTTGACCTATCAACGTGCCTCCATTTTGTGACCTTTATCCCTGGATTAAAAAAAAAACAATGAGTGGACATCACTTGCCTAGAACCGTTTTTTCATTTTTTTTGCATAGGTTTGTTCCATGAACTTGGAATGTAGTTTCATGCCATTGAGCCACTCATTTTCTCCAATGTAGCATAATTTTATCCATTTTTAGTGCTCATTAAAACATGAAAAAGACACAAAAAAAAACATAAAAAAGAAAAGGGGAGAGGGGAATAATTTTGATCTTTATTTAGTTTGAGTGGTAGCCACCAGTCATTGTCGTCCTTGAACATGGAACTTTTTTTCATCATTTTCTTACAGTTGGGATTTAGATTACCTTAGGAGTTGTACCATTATTATGATTTTTCTAGTCCTCCAACTGGTTATTATTCCAATCACTATGGATAGTGCTTCAATGCCTCCTACATTGTTGCACTATGTCATTGGTATTTTGAGTCAGTGCTTCCCAAGTCACTATTGTGCCATGCTATATATTCAAGGGAAGTTGATCATGAGTTGTTCATTCTACAAAATTGTTGACTTTTCATGTTGACCATCTAGTGTCAATTTGTACTTGGTGGTTTCTTTCTTCAACAAATCTCTCAGTTATTGTTTCTTGTTGACTATTGTGGGATACATTAAGGCCCTCCTTTAATGGATCTCTTCCTATTGATGCTAGATCATTATCTAGGAAGTGGATCTAGAAAACCAATAGTACCTTGGGACTTGTAGACATCAGTGGTAGGATTCTTCACAATTGACAGTGGGTTTACATCGTAGACCCTTGATTAATTGATTCTACAAGTGTTCAAATTCAAATATTTTATTCACACTCATTGGATTGTATTGTGTACCTTGAGGTCCATTTCAATTATTGATGGGTCCCCTCATGTATGTTAATAGTCTTCATCAATGAATGGTAATCAGACAGTTTCTATCATGCTCAACTTCAACTCATTTATTTTCATGATGTAGATCTGTACACTTGATGGGTTTGGATTGAGTACCTTGGGTTAGGGGAATCTCCTATCAATGCTAACTTCCCAAGTTGCACAAGGATGTATCACTTATTGATAAAATACTTTGAAGATTGAATGACACTATCATTTATGTCAAATGTCTTCTTGATGTATACTGTGACATAGATCCACATTGTATTTTCTTGCGCCTATGATCTTTTATATAACATGGATCCACTATGTACTTTTTTGTGGGGCCCATAGTATTTCATTTCACTTCATGGATCCATAGTGTATTGTGTTGGTGGCCATGCTTATTCATATATATCTAAGCATGGGTATTCCTACCTCAAGGATGATCTATATTTAAAAGGTTGATTTTTGTTTGCAGGTACTTCCTACTTCCTTGGTTTGAAGAACTCCTTCTTAATCCACTCTTCACCATGTATTTTGTAACATATTTTTCCATCATTTCCTCTTCTAACCTCATACATTAGGGGGCATTTGTTATACTTGTATTTTCCACCAATGACCTTGCAATATTTCTAGTGAGATCGGAAGAGC